>PVJI01018267.1:0-33693 GCA_004026765.1 Micronycteris hirsuta | reverse complement strand
AGTATTCCTTTAGGAAAAGCATCATCGGAACTAGCTACCAAAAATTCAACCACTAAATAATAGAATGTGTTTACCCACAGCACAGGTCAGTATTTCATGATGGCTATTCTTGTATTTGAAGGTTTAGTAACGTCATTAGAGCCCACACTCGCCTGGAGTCAAGATACAGCAATAGCTCTGGAGGGTCATATGATGAGGATAAAAGTAAGTACCACCAGGCTGCTGGTTTTCAAGTGGAATCCAGATGGTTGGAGAATAGAATATGAATATTTTTATTATTCTTATTCTAATTACTAAAAGGGGGCCCATAAATATTAAACAACCACTTAATCCCACTATGCAGAGGAGCATAGAGTCAGCATCTGAAAAATAAGAAGTCAAGCAATGGACAAATCAAAATTACAAAAGTTCAATCTGCTACCCAAGTCTGCATTTGAATATTCTTGGCATTTTTCCCCTGGTGATGCGGTTGGGGAAAGGCTCTTAAGAAATTGTCCCATTAGAAAACTAGTGTTGTAATTACCTTGTGAACCAGCTCACCCAGGATAGTGTCTGTTTTCACAAATCTCTCAAAAGCATAGTCTCGGTTGCCAAGTGAAAACCACGCCAAAACGTGAGATATAGTTGTCACAGAAATTTCTTTGTTTCTTGGGAAGTTGACAAAAACCAAAAATCAACACTTTCTTTGATTTGTTGGAGCCCTGGATAGCCTCTGTAGACACTGATCAGGTGAAGAGTATGGCTTGGTCACAAGTCACAGAAACGCTGCAGTCAAAGACACTTAGGTGTGCCAAGAAAATCGGTAAAATAACTGGTAGAATTTATTTGTATACTTTGGTGAAAATCATAAATATGATGATATCTCATGTTTTAGATTCATTTTGTAAATCAGTGCCTCGGGCCTTTGTAGCTGTTGCTTTAAATCACTTTATTTTACGGGAAGGTGTGCAGAGTGGGATAAGAGCTAAGTAGTCCTACTGACCTCATAGGTCAGCTACCCGTCTCTGCCTCTTACTGCATAGATTGGAAAGTTTCTGCCATTCAAAATACCAATTGGAGAATTGTCTAAAATCCATATATAACTATCAAACTCTAACTAGGTAAAGTTACAGCTATGTCCATTTAAAACTATTTATTAGAACTGTCGGTCTTAGGTAAAGTCAAGTATCTGTATTCTCCCGTCTTCTGTGCCCCATCAGGGCCTGTGTCAGTACCATCCACACACCTGACAGACCTCAGGAGCACAGGCTGAGTTCCAGGACGGACTGGATTTACTGATGGGGAGAGTAGCACCAAGAAATGGACAGCTGTTGGTTCAAGAAAAGTCTGGTTACTGCAAAATATTTTGTAACCCAAAATTTGAGTACAGAAAAATTGAATCATGAAAACATTAAGCAGTCAAATACTCCCCTGGTATGTGGCAAGCATTGTGTAACACAACATAACACACTGCGGCTGTGAGTTTTACGTTGGGAATATCACTGCCACGTGATTCCTTTAAAGCGTATCTCTTAGTTCTGGGTATGACACATAGAATTTGGTAAAAAACACTATAACAAATATTCATTTTGTTTTCATCTGTGATGGTCATGGCTGCTTTTTTACTTCTCCTTGGGGTGCCAAAATTGAGCTGGAAAAAAAATGGCTCTTTGTAGTTTTGATTGCTTTTTACAATTTTTAAAATTGGGTTCTTGGGCATAGAATTATAATTGGTAATTGCCTTCCAAAAGAAAGATTTAAATCTGGTCTCACTGAACTAATTAGATATCTCAGTTGCTCTTGACTCAACTGGCTTATAGACTTCCTACACACACAAATTTCCTATTAGATTTTCAACATCTTAACTTGATTCAACTGGTTATGCTTAATACCCAGGATTCATACCACTGTACTACAGATTTGTTTTTATAGTAATAAATCTTCATTTTTTTTGTTTATGATTCTATTCAACAAAAGGCCTCCAGAAGTGATTCATTATTTGGGTATTTGAAGATGATACATTTAATGGTTTTTTTGAAAACTGTTTCACTCCATACTCAGATGTACTTCATTGTCAAGTACATATTTAGATTCGGTTTTTGAAATGTTGACCTACTGCTTTTTTTAAAAAATTGACTCAAAATGTTTTTTTTTTAATTAGTAAATATAAGGGTCGCTCTGGTCAATTATACCAAAATAAAGTCAAATGAAGTAAAACATAAGAGGGCTCTGGCTGCTTTGTGGAACAGAGACTATGAAAGGGCAGGAGTGTAAGCCGGGAGACAGTAAGGAGCCGCTCCCCAGCGTCCTGTGAGAGAGGTGGTGGCTTACACTCGGCGCTAATGGTGGAGATGGTGGAAAGTGGTCTTATTGTGAATGCATTTTGAAGATGTGGAGGGTGGCTAGGTCACTCAACCTCAGTTTCTCCTCTATAAAATAGGGATAATTCATACCTCTAATTGGGCTATTAATATGGGAAATGAGTAGACCTGTGCCTAACATAAAGTACTCTCTATGCTAGTTCAAATGTCTCTGTTTTTATTATTATTACTATTACCATCATCATCATAATTCTGAGTTGGATATGAACTATGAGAGAGAATTCAGAAAAGACCTGAGACTCCTGTCCTAAGCAAACTGGAAATATGAAACTGTATTTTACTGAGATAGAGGAGATTAGAAAAAGAGAAAGTTTTCACAGTTATGGAAATTCATATGATTTAATGTTTTTATTTTTGTTTATCTGTATTTTCTATTGCTCTGTAACGAATAACTATAAATTAAGCATTCGAAAAATAAAGGGATGAAAGAAACCTAATCAAGTAATTCTAACCCATTTGATTGTATAATTCATACTCATCAAATTGAACAGTTAGAAAGTTATTTTTACAAGCATGAATTCGTAAGATTCTTTCTAAAAACATCAAGTAGGGAAAACAAAATTTTCTCCCTAAAAATAAAGCATACTGTCTTTCTCACCCTACAGATGACCCAATATCTCCCTACACAGGCTGGCTGTTAACTATCACAGAGACCAAACAGCCACAGCCCTTACCGATGCCTTCTACTGGGGGGTGCTGGGCCCCCCTGGTTGACTACCTCCCAGAGACCATCACCCCTCGGGGGCCACTCCACAGGTGAGCAGCCTGTCTAGGTAGCAGGAAACGATGACTTAGTTTTGACTGACTTTTCTTTCTAGAAGAAGAGAGAAACCTATTCCAGGTCCCATCAAATGAAATAACCTCTGAAATCAGAGTAACTTGGGTTACTTGAGTTGCCTCTCAACATAACGGCAGAGTTTGTTAAAATATTAACCAATGTGCAACACTGTCTTGTCACCCCTCCAATTTTTCTTTGATGTCAACTTGATATAGGTCTTCATTCTGTTATGCATTTTAGATTGTGAGCAACTAGAAGAGAGGACCCTTGCCTTCTGTTTCTCTTCATCCCTCAGCTCTTATTATCTAGTGACAAGTAGGCTCTCTGTTATGTGATTAGCTCAACTGATGCTTGTTCTTGTGGAGCTCTGTGCAATGTCAGAAGTTAAACTCCACTCCCTGGAAGAAGAGTCTTACATAGTTCTTCAGGAAAGTTTAGGTGTTGTATTTAATTGTGGCTTAATGATCTATACATTGCATGTATTTCCATCCTCTGTAGAAGTTGCATTAACTTTGTCATTTCATTAACTAGGTGCAATATTGCTGTGATTTTTATGACTGAGATGGTGGTGGATCACAGTGTAAGAGAAGACTGGGCTCTTCACCTGCCATTATTACTTCACGCTGTCTTCTTAGGTAAGACTGGATCCAAGAGGCATTCTAGCCAATAGGTCCAAACTCGGTGGTGGTAATCCTTGTATATCGAAATCTGTGGTCCTCATTTCAAAATACTTAGCCTCTTCCGTGTTTCTCTGCCTTACTGTGACATCTGTTCTAAAATTTCAGGTATGTTTGAAATTGTCCTGTGACTATAATATAAATAGAGTGGAATCTCACTCGTGCTATACCTATGAAGATATCCAACTCAAATTGGGCCTCTTTGAAGGTCCTTGGCTGGATGTAATCAATTTAAAGCTATCAGACATGTTCAATGCATAGAGAGAAAGAATATAGAGCACAGTGCACTGCAGATTTTAACACGCCCAAGTTGTAGAGCAAAAATGGGAAGAGGACCAACCAGACAGGGAGTTCAGTTATGGAGCGATGGATGAAATTAGAATCCCTCAGTAATTGGCAGGGAGATCCAAGGAAGAGAGCCCCAAGAATGAGGAATGCTAACTATGCCAGCAGGTCAAGGGAAGGCCATCTATCAGCATTTTATGAGAACATTTGATTTAAGGAATAGAACACTTTATTTTCCCTAAGACTAAATTCTTTATGCTGGTAACACACACAATAACAAATAAAACTAGACATTCTTTTAAGATGTTCCTCCCCCCAGATGTCTTGGAATATTTACTATCCCTGGAATCTAAACGAGCTTAAAATTTGTTTATACTGAGAGATTCTACATTTTGTTCCAGGTTTGGACCATTACCGGCCTGAAGTCTTTGAACACAGCAAAAATTTGCTTCTTCACCTCCTGATTACTCTCTCCTGCAACAGCAATTTCCACTCCATTGCCTCCGTGCTCCTGCAGACTCGAGAGATGGGGGAAACGAAGACGCTAACTGTTCAGCCAGCTTATCAACCTGAGTATCTCTACACAGGTAACAGAAGGAGGTGTGGCTAAGAAAGGCCTGAGACACAGTCACAAATTCAGAGTTTACCAAAGGTGTCAGTGGAGCTTAAGTTACCTTCTCTCGTGCTCTTCCCCCAGTTACCCAGGTAATAAAATAGCAGGTCGATAAATAGGCACCATTTCACTAGATGTTGACATGCTTCTTCAAATCAAATATCAAGACATGCTTCTTCATTATCAAATATTTTCAAATATATTTTTCTTATTATGTTTCTGCTCTCATTAAACACATTTCTATCAATACATTGAAAATTAAAATGTCCATTGAACAAGAGACCCAGTCTGGAACCCTGAAGGATGAGAGGCAGGGAGCAGCAGCCCCGCGCCATGAGAGCGGTCATTGCCAGGGCGCCAGATATTCTACTCGTGTTCCGTCTGGTTTCTCTGAAGGGTTTTTTTATTTTTATTACATGACTGATTTTTCTGGAAGGCACTAATGAGTGGAGATTTTTTTAAAACCACTGCTGTTTTGAAACCAAACATTTCTTCTTAGAAATGAGGATAGAAAGCATTAGCTGAGTCGAAGAAATTAGTCTGCTCTATTCAGCTCTTCATTAAAACTTTTCCAAAAGCGTTGACCAATGGTTTTCATTTAGAATCAGAGCACTTTAAATCTTAAAATGAGTATGAAATAACAGAGTTCTGTGGCTACCTTTTTACCTGATTATTCTGTATATTACATTGGCATTGGATATAGTATGGTGTTTCATGTTACAATGTACTGTCTTCATAACCTTGAAATTGTACCTTTTATTCATCACTGGTACTTAGCACTGCCTTGTCCTCTGACAGATGTTAACATAAGTCTTTGGAAAACAAATATGAAGTCATTAACTCTAAGGTGGAAGAACCACTGACTTCTTCATTACTGAATATTTTCAAATATATTTTCTGTATTATTATTATGTTTTATTATAGGGTATTTATACTGAACCATGCTAAACTTAATTGAAAATAATCCATCAATACCTTTCACAGACAAAAATCTCTTATTTTCTATAGATGCTTAAGTTAAAGACTCTGAAGTGTTCTGGCAATTCTTACTCCCCAGGATAAAGATGTCTTCTGTTAAGCACATGCCTTTAGGCTGAGGAAATTATAACGTCTGTTAAGTTGTGTATCTCTGAGTACATCAGTTTTTCTTCACTACCCCAGGGATGTAGGAGCATAAATGGGTTTACAATGGAGATTTACAAAACAAAACATAGTATCCATAGGCAAAACAAACAGTGAATAACTCGAATAATTGAATCTGTAGAATGCTTGCAATAGGTAGATGCACAAAAGATTTGGGGAGAGTCTCCTTTTCATAAACATTTGTGTAATATTATTGAACTCCTTGTTTCAACTGTAGTTGCTTTCAAGTCCACACTAAGAACCTGTGATAGTGATTGTCTTTATCTTACCATAATGCAAAACTGAGGTAAGAGAAGTCATGTAAACTCCCTGAGATTATATAATAAATGGAAGAAATGATATTCTGACCTAGGGCTCATCACTCCTAATTCACAGTCTGTCAGATGCACCAGAACTATGTGCTTATTATGACTTTTAAGTACAGGGAAATTGTGTATACATTTTGAAACCTACAACAGATCTAGAAATGTAGCATGTTAACTGCATACAAGGTGGAAAAATATCAAAATATTTTCTTATACCATATGTCGTTGACTAACATGATATATATACTTTGTTAAAATAGTTAACATACAAAAAGTATTTGTGATTCTGGACACATTGACTCAAAAACCAGATGTATAACTTACCATCCTTAAATGACTCGTATCCTCCAAAGCAGTATCATTTCTCGTTAGTCTAAGTAGTCTAATATTCAGGCATAACTTAGTAAAAGCAGTTAGGTCCAGATGTATAGTGGAACATTCAGACGCACACCACTTCTTTTGTATAAAGCCTCAATTAAAACATCATAGTAGAAACTTACTTGACAGTACATAATGGCAAGTAAGTTTCTATACTCCTATTACCAAATCCACTCTGATCTACATAGCAGGGTAACTATTCCATAAGCAAGGGTAGAATAGGAGTCTCTTTTAATCATAGCCATAGCCAAAATCAAATGTTTTCTCCAAGAAGTTGAGATACCTACATACTTCTGTATGCTCACCTCCTAATCTCAATACATGCCCTGACCAGCACACTTCAACTGGCCTCTTCTCAACCAGGTGGCTTTGACTTCCTGAGAGAGGACCAGTCATCACCGGTGCCAGACTCAGGGCTGAGCTCCAGTTCCACCTCCTCCAGCATCAGTCTGGGAGGCAGCAGCGGGAACCTCCCACAGATGACCCAAGAGGTAGAAGATGTGGACACAGCTGCCGAAACAGATGAGAAGGCCAACAAACTCATTGAGTTTCTGACGACCAGGTAAGGAGTGCAGGGAGACAAGCTATGTTTTCAGGTCAGTTTTGAGAAAATACTATTTTTTGAAAACCACATAGATGGAAAAGTGAGCCCAGAGTTCTAGCAAAGTCCTGTTTTCTCTCCTAAATTTCATCTGCTAGACCCTGTGTATAAAGCAGACACTGGTAGAACTTGTCAAGATCTCTCCGATGTCACCATTGATGGCAAAGGGGAGCTTGTGTACAAGGGGGGGACCCAAAAACCCAAAATTAATTTTAAAAAAATTATGTGTTTATTCTTACATGTTTAAACGTTAGTCACCTTCAAAGTAGTCTCCATTTGAAGTGATACACCTATCAAGACTTTTTTTCCACTGCTCAAATCAGTTTTGAACACATCAATTTTGATGCCTTTTAGTGCTTCTGCCATTTTTTGTTTCACCTCGTCCACATCAGCAAAATTTTTCCCTTTGAGGACTTGGACTTTTTTCATCTGGGGAAACAAAAAAAAAAAAAGTTGTTTGGGATGAGATTGGGTGCATAGGGATCGTGTTGATTTTAGTCAAAAACTGCTGAACACTCAGCACAGTGTGGGCAGGTGTGTTCGTAAATCACCCATCATGAATGCACAAACACATTGAAAGAGTCTTTAAAAAAATTCACTGAAGCTGAATGCAACCTCTCACAACAACGCCAGCTGGTACACTGTACAGATAGGTTCCTAGAACACTCACCTAGCCAGGGAAGGCTGTATGTACTACCAGGGGCCCACTCCAGAAGATAATTCTGGGATTTTTTGGGGTCCCCGCTCATCTAAGGACAATGGGTAGATGATGGCAGATAATGGTAGCACCCCTGGATGAGCATGACTTTATTCATCTATTAGAGCTGTTAGGACCAGGGAGCTCTGAGACTTAGCAAATAACCTTGCTCTGGAAGCCAAAGACATCAGCTACAGTTGACCCAGGTGCAGCTTCAGCAGGAACCATGGTCTGCTCGTCCAGTCCAAAGAGTCATTTGTAAATGGATTTCAGGATCTGGAAACAGTGGGAAGCACGTCAGGGAAGGAACCAAATGAATAATAAATCAAAATCAAGAAAAAGTGACAGCAATCCAATTTTTTAGGTCTTCTGTTCTTCAATATGCAATTTAGCTTCAGAATTTCTACTACCCCGAGATGCAGTATTTGTATAAAAGCATGCTCACCTGGGCATGCTGTTGCACAAGGAGTCCAGTCTTAGTTTGTGTTATCTGACACCTCACATGATTTCTCTTTCTTCAACTAGTGCATCAATTAATGAAAAAGAAAGCATTTTCTTTCATCAGTTAATGATTCATGGTATTCCGTTTAACTATCAGCTCCATGCAGGATTTAATATTCAGGAAGCTTAGGAAGAGGCCGATGGCGCCCATACGCAGGAAGGTACTTCAGACACCTGAATGCTCTCTTGTCCCCACTCACCGTTTTCAATGCCATGTTTTGGGAATTCTCACATCTGGTTCCATCTTATTCTCACCTGGGAAACAAGTAGACAACAGAGGCTATATTTTCAGTTTGGTTCCACAGTATTTGGCAACCTGATGATGTGACCTGATAAAAACATTATCTCCGCAAATGCTGACATGTACAAGTTGAGTCTGTCTAAATCTATATTTTATTTACAACTTTACATCGTGTTCTTTAACAAACACTTATAGAGCATCTGTTACGTGACAAACCGTGTTCTGGTGAATTGAAAGGTTTCATTTTCTGATTAAATTGTTGTAAGGTTTTGGTTTTATGAGTAAAACATAAGAAATATATCTCCAAAAATTAGCTAGATTAGTTTTGTGTATGCTCTTAAGCTTTATAAGACTGAAATTCACCCCCAAATTAATTAGTGACATTTTAAACATATTTTTTTTTCAATTTTAGAGTTAAAAACTGCATAGATGGTTTTCAAAATGCAAAATCATAGTTCTGTTTTTGACATCGTGTGTGTTTTGTTTCAGGGCATTTGGTCCACTTTGGTGCCATGAAGACATCACACCCAAAAATCAAAATTCAAAGAGTGCCGAACAACTCACAAATTTTCTACGTCATGTTTTGTCTGTATTTAAAGATTCTAAATCAGGTACTTCATCCTGTTTTCCCAAATTTCTTCTATGTTCAGCATTTTTCTATAATCTAGCTCATTCTTCCCCATATAGCTACACTATTTAACTACAGTAAATGTCACATATAGTATATATCAGACTTTATACTATATACAGGGGTGGGCAAAAGTAGGTTTCTAGTTGCACATATGGACAATTAGCCCTGGCTGGAGTGGCTCAGTGGATTGAGCGCCGGCCTGCAAATCAAAAGGTTGCTGGTTCTGTTCCCAGTCAGGGCACATGCCTGGGCTGTGGGCCAGGTCCCTGGTTGGGAGCAACTCGATCAATGTCTCTCTCACACATCAATGTTTCTTTTCATCTCTCTCTCCCTCCCTTCCCCTCTCTCTAAAAATAAAATCTAAAAAAAATTATGAAAAAATATAGAATAAAAGAATAAATAATAATATAAGAATAAATTGTGTGTTTCATGTGCCCACAACTGTAAACCTACTTTTGCCCACCTCGTATATCATACTATATACATATGATATGTGATATATATGATATACGTCATATATAGTTCTGAATTTGGCATCGATAGCAGAAGAATATTCATAGAGGAGTTTTGAAGTTTGTGTTAGCTGTGCCTAACTGACAGATAACATCATGTATACTTGTATTATGTTCTGTCTAATAATATCCCCAAAGTTACCATTCTCTTCACATCATTACCTCACTAAAATTAAACAATGCCTATAATAATTTTATCTACAGGGGGCCATGAGAAATAAATCTTATTAATTGATTGAGTATAGACTCAACTGTGAGAAATTGTCAGCCTTGCAAAATGATTTACAAAAAAAGAATTTCGTGATAAAATGGTTTTGACTTTAAAAATAGTTGTTAACATTTCCTATGCCAATGACCATTGAGTTTTATTAACCCAGTGTGATTCTTAGTTAGACTATAAGAGCATCATAATATTGAAGCCATTAGCTAAATTCCATTTGGATTCAACTTGGCCTGAGCTCATGTGTGGTGAAATTTGCATGTGGTTTTTCGGTCCCATGCAAAGACTGCTCCTACCTTTGCGACGCACCTGGCTAGGCATATATGCACTGTGGCTCACTGGTTCCCCAGCTGCTCTGATAGTTATCATGTGTCACAATTTGTAACATTCCAGATTAGCCAGTCTCCCCGTGTCATCAGAGGATGTTTATTTAAGAAACAAAAATAACAATACACAGATACACAGAAATGGGGAAGTCATTCCAGAAATAGGATGGTCTAGATTTCTAGTTTTGTGTTTCCCCTTTGGAATTTCTTTGAAATATGAAGACCTCTTCTCAGTCATTTAATAAAATGACTCCCTCCACTTAAAAGTCACTTAAAATTGCACATAGTCCAAAAGAAGACATCTACTGTTGTGTGTGAACTATTTAGTTGCCTAAAACTCTTAATTGTATGAAGTTAATAAAAATGAAAAAAACATATGCCTTACACTGTATTCTCAGCAGGTGTGGGTGTCTTTTCATGCCTTACTCAGGATATTTTTACCCATATGATTTCCTTTTCCATTGTTGTTTTCTGCCTGTTTCCACTACAGCACGGTGCAATACATTCCTGGAAACACCTGTACTAGTTAGGGTAGCATAACTGCTGAAACAAATAACTCCCAGAGCTCAAACGCTCAACACAGTCATATTTCTGGGTCAAACAACAGTTGTGTGGAGGCTGAGCAGGCAGCTTTCCATCTGGTGCTCAGAGACCCTGCAATCCTATAGCTCTGCCACCGCCTTGCTCAGAGGCCCCTGCTGGGCCCTCTGCCTCTGGGAAGCAGGAAGAGAATGACCTGGGGGAGCATTACTCGGAGGAGCTCACTCGCCAGGCCTGTGTGGTGTCCAGTGTTTCTCCCTGTATCCCAGTGGCAGAACTCAAGCACAAGGTCCCACCGAACTGCAAGGAAGCCTAAGAGACATAGATCTGCTGTGTAGCAGGGGAGATGCCACACATTAAATAGCTTTTCTTAAGGGCCACTGTCATATGCAGTTGAAGTCTGCAGTCCTCCTAGTAGAGTTCTAGTCTTCAGCTTATAATGATATAAATAAAGTTGTGTTCACTGCCAGGAGACGTAACCCTACATATAAAATGTTTAGGAAAACATGTTTTGAAAAACAAAATAAAAACATACTGAACAATTTTGAAACACGACCTGTTCACAAGTTGTGAGGTGCCGGTATGGGTTTCACCCTGGATTTGCCTGAGTCCATTTCCCAGGACCCTTTGTTCGCTCTGCAGGAGCATTTTCATATTGTCAACATGTCCCTAGGGTCAAGCAGCCAAGTGCAACTAAAGAATAACACCAGGTGTGCCACAGAGCCCTCCAGATCAAAGAGACAATCAAAAATCACCATTTACACCATGTCCTCTGACTCTTGTAGCCTGGTTTTCTCCCTGCAGAGAGGCACAATGAGTGTAAAGCATAATAACCCAGACTTCGGTTATGGGCTTTTCCTCACATTCTTATTTCCCTCTGGTCAGATGGTTTTCCGATGACTGAGATTCCTTCCATGTTATTGGAAGAACACATATTCTGGTGAAGGTTAATCTACAGCTGCCTTCTCTGCAGTGTCCGTGTTTTCATATCTGTACATTTATAAGCCATTCTGAGGAGCAGAGACTTGGGTCCAGGCCTTGGTTGTGTTTAGAATTGACTAGATTCACTGACAGCTTCTTCTACATACAGAAGTGCTCAGAACATTTGTTTTTTAACAAATTGTCTTATAAAGAAATAAAAGGAATGTAACTATCCCATTTAAAAAGTAGCACAGAAAAATGTTGTAGAGAACTAGAAGGGTGGTAAATAGGAGCACACTTGTAAGCGCATATGTGTCACATACGCTACTAAGCACTTTAAAGTTGTTTAATTTTCACAAAAATTCTGTGAAATGGATGCTAGTATTCACAAATTAAAGGTAAGGAAACAGGTGCATAGAGAATAAGTTTCTTTCTCAGAGTCTGAAAACTTCTAGTTCAAAACCAGGACCACCTTTCTCCAACACTTCTGAATATTTCTACTACACTGTGCTCCTTAAAATATATTAAAATTTGTGTCTTTGGTTCTTTTTTATTGTTAATTTTTACATAAGTACCACTAGGCGATAGGCCTGTGTGGTGAACCTGTTTCAAACCTTCAGATAACTGTTGCCCCAGACTTTGCAGAGTAGCAGCTGACCTGCTCTCTGGCCTCTTGCTGCCCTAGGCTTCCGTCTGGAGCAGCACTTGAGTGAGGTTGCATTGCAGACAGCCCTGGCAAGCTCTTCAAGGCACTATGCCTGTCGGTCCTTCCAGATATTCCGGGCCATCAGACAACCTCTGTCAGCGCATGCCTTGTCTGACCTTCTCTCAAGATTGGTGGAAGTGATTGGGGAACATGGCGATGAGATTCAGGTAGGAAAGGAAAGACCATCAAACACATCATGTTTCTCATTTTAGAAAGAAGGAGTTAGCAACATTTCAGATCCTTGTCTCTCTTACCAATTATTCTGGCCTTTTGGATATGTACAGTTCATTAAAAAAATTTAGAGGTTGACTTATATTTACAAAAGTCATTCCCAGAAGTATCATTCTAGAATCTCCACAGATATTGTCTGTCTTATTCAAGCTAACAATTGAACATTCTTGGGTGAGTCTTTGTTGTTTTGTTCTTGGGGGTTTTTTTTGGTGGAGGATAGAAAAATATTACTTTGCCTTTTGCCTCTAACCTAGTTGTGCAATCTCCCCACTGAGAGAAGGGATCTCCATTGTATCTGTGCAAAATGCTAATTACCCTTCTCTGCGTGGTCAGCCTTCAGAACACTGGGAAGAGCTGAAGAAATAATGGAGAGAGTAGATGCCACAAGAAGACCCTGTAGGTAGAGCCCAGAGACCCGTTACCTGAGCAGGTTGAAAGCCAGGAGCATTTCCTACTCTTCAGCTTGGGCTAAGCCCTTATTTTCCATCAGAAATGTGCCTGCATCATAGCAGGCCTGCATGTGTATAGACTCTAGCTTATTTTCCTCCTTCTGGTCATTAGGAGTGCTATGTAAGATGCCACTGAGGCACAGCCCTTACATATATTTCTTAATTTCTGCTTTCAGACACTGCAACTCTATATTGCAAATGCCCTCCATTCCGGTCACCTTCAGCCTTAACCCTCCCTGTTGAATTTCAAATGAAACTGATTCACCTTCTAATTATATCTTTGAGTATTTTTTCAAATTTTATTTATTATCCAATTATCTTGTAAACAGAAACTAAAGCTAAGTCCTGAGCCACCTGAATTTTTTCAGGTGACCCTTAAAATTTGTTTTTAAACTTTGTAAATTAAAGTAGCAATTACCATCTAACTTTCAATGATATTAACATTCTTTGAGTGATGTTTACATTAATCACATTTATGCCCAGGAAGTTAACAGTGGTTACACGGAGTTCAGAATGTTGTTTCTGCATGTTTTGCAGGGCTACGTAATGGAAGCACTCCTGACTTTGGAAGCTGCTGTGGGTAACTTGTCTGACTGCTTAAAGAACAGTGATCTCCTAACTGTATTATCTCGGTGAGAACCTGCTTAATGACATTTTAAAATCAAATATACTGTACTAAATATTTGGGAGATGCCCAGATTTTGGGCAAAGTCCAAAGAAGAAATCTAGTTTTTGAAGTCTAGGCCTGAAAAAGTATGTATGATATTTTCTTAAGTTAAAAAGGCGAGGAGAGAAGTTATGACGCATGCACTTATATACACATTATAAAAGTATTTTAAAATGTCAGGAAGCTAGCCCTGGCCAGGTATCTCAGTTGGTCGGAGCATCGTCCTGATGTGCCAAGGTTACAAGTTCAATTCCCAGTCAGGACACATATAAGAAATAACAGATGAAGCATAAATAAATAGAAGAACAAGTTTGATGTCTTTCTCCCTAAAAATAAATATATACATAAATTTAAAATGTTAGGAAGATAGACACCAAACATTATCTCTAAATAATACAAATTACAATTTTTCATTTTCTTTTTTATTTTTGAGTATTTTTTAAAATTTTATATAATACTATCCTATTACATTGTAAACAGAAACTAGAACTAAATATTTTTAAATGAATTTACTTGTAGAATTTTACCCTAGGATCTCTCTTTCTTATTGTTTTCATTCCTTTTCTCTTGCTAGTGTTTAATAACCCTTTTAAGGTCATTCACAATTTCATATTCTATTTGTATAATTGAGCATGCTTCAAATTGAGTCAGCAATGTTATCTTATATCTCAGTGGGCCTTGTTTCATTGTTAAGATGAGCATCTTTTATGGATGGGTAAGCTTCATGTGATTACTAACATCATACATATTTATCTGTATAAACCTACAGATTCATCTAAATGAGTAAAATTTACCAGAATGGTGAGAAAGAGTTTTACCTTTTCAGCCTGAAACAGGCTTTGAAATCATTTTTTGTAAAGTAAGTGCAAAAAACTTCCTTTGATACAAACAACTACTATTTTCTTTCTTGATAATATTTTCATTTCTGCTCTTACCAGTGAAATAATAGAATATTAAAGTTTGTATCTATGAGATACACTTTATTTCATAATTATCCCTACCCAAATTTAAAAAAACAAAACAAAAAAGAAGATCAATAAATTTATGGCCAACTGCTTATATCTTTAACCTTTCAGTAATTGGATGTTAGGATTAGGTTTTGTTGGTGTTAAATTTGATTTTAAGTTTATTAAGTTTTATTTTCTATACCTTTAAACTTAAGAATAGGAAAACTTATTTCTTTAAGTTTAAGAGTATGGACAAAAATGAATAGAAATTAGTATTTCCAAAGAATGATTTCCCTCCCTTGTTCATCAGTGGGTCTTCACTGAAACATGTTGGCTTTCTACTGAACTTTTTATTTTTATACCCAGTTCTTCATCACCAGACTTAAGCTCTAGCACGAAACTCACAGCAAGCAGAAAAAGCACAGGACAACTAAATGTGAACCCTGGAACAACAAGTGGCAACACAACTACTGCAGAACGGAGCCGTCATCAGAGAAGCTTCTCTGTGCCCAAGAAGTTTGGTGTTGTCGACCGATCCTCAGACCCACCTCGGAGTGCCACACTGGACAGAATCCAGGCTTGTACCCAGCAAGGCCTCTCCGCAAAAACCAGAAGCTCATCTTCCTTGAAGGACACCCTCACAGACCCATCACACGCAAACCATCCCACCAACCTGTTGGCCACCATCTTTTGGGTCACTGTGGCCTTGATGGAATCTGATTTTGAGTTTGAGTACCTAATGGCCTTAAGGCTGTTGAACAGACTGCTGGCTCACATGCCGCTTGATAAAGCTGAGAACCGAGAAAAACTTGAGAAACTCCAGGCACAGCTCAAGTGGGCAGACTTCTCAGGGCTACAGCAGCTGCTGCTGAAAGGGTTCACCTCCATCACCACCGCGGACCTCACTCTGCAGCTTTTCAGTTTGCTGACGCCAGTGTCCAAAGTGTCCATGGTGGACTCGTCCCAAGCCATCGGTAAAGCCAACACAGTCCTGGTCTTACAATTCTGGTGTTTAGGGCCATGTTTAGCATAATAAGGAAATATGGGCTTACTGCTTTTTAGCCATTCTGCTTACATATGGTTTGTTGAGACTAGTTTGTTTTATCTTTTAAAATTGTATATAGTAGCAGTCATAATTATTTATACTTTAGAAGATATTTTTAAGGCAATAGCATTAAAGGGACAAAAGTAATATATAAGATATTGGTCATTTCTGTATGATTCCCATATCAAACTGCAGATACTGTTGATTTATTCTATTGCTCTTGTATGGACATTGTTTCTCTTTTTTCTTAACTCCTAAATCTTTTATTTTTCTTAGATTTTCTTTTCCTCTTGAGAATTCTCTTGGTTCCCTATTGTTTTGAATTAAGCCAAATCAACAAACTAGATTTTTAATACCATGGCGTGTGGCCCAGGATTCTGTCACTGGAGCTAGAGCTTATCACAGTGGTGGTAAGCCATTCCTCGTCATTTTAGAGTCTTTCTGATCACCCGAATAAGACTTAAATTGATTGGCCCATGTCCTCTTGTACAGGTCTTCCTGAAATTTTGCTTTTTGATAAAAATTTCAAACTGGGCTTCCATTCATTTTATTCTGCTTTTTGAAATATTGAGGTTGTACATTTTTCCAGGATTTTGTTAGATCACATTAAAGCTGCTTCAAAAGACTGGGTTTGCACGACCTCAGAATGAAATATGTAACGTGCTTTCCCAGCTTTAGCTGTTAACAGCTAAAATGCACCATATTCAGCCATTTTCATTGTATCCTCTCTAATCCAGGATTTCCTCTGAATGTCCTGTGTCTCCTGCCCCAGCTGGTTCAGCACTTTGAGAACCCCAATCAGTTCTGTAAGGATGTAGCTGACAGGATTGCTCAGGTATGGCCTATGGTTCCCCTCAGGCAGAGATACATCTGGGCCCACAGGAGGCCCATGATGGTCAGAAAGTCCCAGGCCTGGGGTTGGTAATGAGTTTTACAAAACCTGAAAACAGTAACTGATATCAGTCATCATTAACATTCTGGGTGGCTGATGCACACTGTCTCTTTTGGTTCCGTTATTGAAAAAGCAGGTGTAAAGGATTTGTGAAAATTATATTTGCTAAATTACTGAGAGAAGCACTTCCACAGCTTACCAAAAATACATGTGTATATACACAGTTTTCCTGACTGTCAGGACTAATCATGAAATTGATGACATTTCTTCCTATTCTTCAGGCCGTTTCATCCCTGATTGATTTTTCTCTCTAAGGTTTGTTTGGAAGAGAAGAACCCCAAACTTTCCAATCTCGCACATGTCATGACTCTGTATAAAACACATAGCTACACGAGGGACTGTGCCACCTGGGTCAATGTGGTCTGCCGGTATCTCCATGAAGCATATGCTGATATCACCTTGAACATGGTTGCCTACCTGGCAGAGGTAAGCTCTTCAATTAAGGATAAAATCTATTATAGTTTTCCTGAGTAAAATATTTATATGGAACTGATCATAAGACTTCATGTATTGAGCATTTATTATGTTAATACATCATCATAGATGATATATAATATTCTATGTTGGAATCATTTTAAATCCTCACAACCATGCAGTGATATAGGTATTATTATAACAAAGAACCTGAGGCCCAGCCAAGTTCAGTAATCTGACCTAAGTTTAAGGCAGCAGAGCCAGCATTTGAAATGCGGCATAGATGCCTCCACCACTCAAACTTCTTTTTACTTCACGAACACCTGTCAACACATGGCAGCAACAAGAAAATGTTATCCTAGTTACTTTGTATTCAAATCTTGAAGTCGCTATGTGGCTTGATATGTTTGATGGTTGTTTTCTCTGAACTAATTCACAAAGCATCCATTTTGAAATCACTTTTTATCTTTATGCCTTATGTTTGCTTTTAAAAATGGAATGGGGTTTTTTTCCTCCTACAACTGTGTTTCTCCTCTGACTTCAGTGTACATTAGGGCTGGAAATATGCAGCATGTGGGACGAGAGATAACATGTACTTTATTTAGCAGCTCCAGTCCCCAGCAAGCCTAGTACACAAGTTCAGGAACTCCATGAGGCAAATGACTGAGAACAGCCACCTGTTTAGAATTTTCAGTGCTGCTTCTCCTTAGGGCACATGCATTCATACCTCTGACAGGGCCTTGTCTGGTGGTGAGGACAGTCCATTTTAACTTTTGAGTTATGTCTCCCACTTAGCGTCCAGATAGATTAAAGAATCAATTACTTTCTGAAAGGGTCTGCAGGACTAAAAGCCTCTGCCTAGAAGAGTGTAATTGTCCCACCCATCAACATTTATGGTTGACCCTGCAGAATTTTGATTTGCAATACGGGTGTGAAATATGTGGTCTGTACAGCCCTGATTACTTGCTGTTTCCATCCTTCCATCCTAGTCTGGCTGCTTCTAATTATCCCCTTGCTCACATCTGTTTCCACACACTACACCTCAGCATACAGGAGTACAGGGTAACCGATGGAAGTGCCCTGCTTGCAAAGGCAGATGGTACCTGTTTTTACAAAGGTGACATGTGAGGCAGCAAGGAGGCAGACTTGTTTGCATTACTAGAGATAAAAGTTTCAGACATATGAAAAGATCTGATATATCCACACAAAGGAATATTATTGAGATTTAAAAAGGAATAAAGTACCAACACATGCTACAGTACAGATGAAGCTTGAAACCATTATACTCAGTGAAAGAAGCCAGGCACAAAAGGGCAAGTATATGATTCCACTTACATGACGTATGTAGAACAGGCAAATTTATAGAGACAGAAAGGAGAAGAGTGTTTACCAGAGCTTGGAGATGGGGGTAATAAAGAACTATTATTTTATAGTTTCAATTTGGGATGATGAACAAATTCTGGAGAATACAAATTAAGTAAAAATGTATTACCTAATTTGTTCCTGAACCCTTATCACAAATTGCCACCAACATGTTTATTATGAACATAACATCCCACCATATATAATACATAATATTGGACTGGCCAAGATGTTCATTTAGTTCTTTTTTGTATGATGGCTCTGGTAGTGCTTGGCTGTCTTTAACTTCATTCGAAACAATTTTGTTCGATTATACTGTGACAGCTGTCATATCAGCATGCACTTTAAAAAGATATCAAAATTGGTGAATTTTTATGCAGCCATTTTACTATTAAAGATGGAAGAAAATACACAGCATTTTCAGCATATTATGCTTTATTATTTCAAGAAAGGTAAAAATGCAACTGAAACAAGAAAAGATTTGTGCAGTACATGGAGAAGGTGCTGTGACTGATTGAACGTGTCAAAAGTGGTTTGTGAAGTTTCTTGGTACTATTGACATTTTGGCCAAATAATTCTTTGCTGTGGGGCTGTCTTATGCATTGGAAGATGTTTAGCAGCACCCCTGGCCTCTACCCACTAGAAGCCAATAGCAAGAGATAGCAGACATACTCAAAATATCCAAGTCAATAAAGTTATTGGTGAAATGAAAAATAGGTCTTTTATTTTATAGAAAAAACTAAATGTACTTTTTGGCCAACCCAATAACTCCTATTTCTAGTACTCATCTGTTCTTACAGCTGTTGGTCATGCATATACAAATAATTTCATACAGTTGCGATCAGTATTTTCATTGAACCTGTTCACTGAAAACTGAATTTGTGTGTGTGTTTCTGTGTGTGACATAGCTCCCATGGCATCACTTGAAACAACTGGAATTCTATGAGGTTAATGTAACACATTTGCTTCACTGTATTCCTTTTTCTGCTCCTGTTCATAATTTTTTCTATTACAAATGGTTCTTTTATGTACACTTTTCATCAGATCCTATTTGATAATTTCTTCTGGTGGCAATTCCCAAAGTAACTGTCCAGGTAAAGGGCTGGATATGTGGATATGTTAATAGTTCTACACATTTGGGAAACTAGTCTTCACAGACATTTTCCAACTTTACAGTACCACGGTGCATAAATAGTCTTGTTTCCCCTATTCCCACTAAATTTTATCATTCTATTTATTTATTATTTTTGGTACTTTAAAGTTATTCTCTTGATGTATTTTATTTCTAGCAAATATGTTCTTTTTCCACACACTAGATTTGCATAGTTGTTTATTTCCTCATGTGTTAACTGCTCAGTTATTTCTTTTGACCATTTTTGATATGGAATTTCAGCATTTATTTGTATTATTTCTATTAATTCTTCAGTATGTACCTTTTATCATGATGTCCATCACATATATTTTCTCATTATTGTGCTTTTCTTTTTGAAAATATCATTGATTACTTTTCTGGTTATAAAAGCAGTATATGTTCAACACAGAATATTTAGAAGGTACAGAAAAGTTTTAAAAAATGATTTAAAAAGTATCCCAATAATCCTATTATTTAGAGAGAAACACTATTAACATTTTGTTGGGGGGTTTTCCAAAGTTATTTCTATATAACATACACATTGATATCAATACTGGCATCTTATTACAGAGAAATTATCTAAACTTCCTCTTTCCTTTTTTGATTTTATTATTGTGACATTGGTTAATAAAATTATATAGGTTTTCAGGTGTACATTTCTATAATACATACTTCATCTTCCACTTAATGTTATCTGATATCCTGCACTATCTTTAAAAATGTCATGCTATTGACAACATGATATTTCATCATATAATTCACCATAACTTGTATATCCATTTCCCCAGTGATCCACATTTAAATTGCTTACAGAGCTTTCTTGTTTTGTGTTGTGTGGGTGCTTTGTTTTTACCATTATAAATAACGCCATGGTAAAACCTCACACATAAATCTCAGTGTTTATCTCTAGGTCTGGAAATGTTCCTAAAAGTGTAATTACTATTTCAAAAGATTTGAACCATTTCAGTACTCTTGATTTCAAATTCCAAATTATCCAATTTATTTGACCACTGATGTGTAAGAATTCCTATCATATATCCTCACCATTACTAATATCAATGTCTTATCTTTTCCAATTCTATAACTGATCAGTTGTATCTTTTGTTTTCATTTGTAATTTTCAATAATTAGTGGAATTTGATGCTTTCTTTTGAGAAAAGCATTAAGGTTTATTTTGTTGTATTCCATTGTGTGAATATTATGTTTATATATTCAGACCTGCCTACATCATCTTTGACAATATCTTCATATCTTCAATAGTTAATTATCCTCTAAAGAACTGTGCAATCCTAAAAGTATTGGGAAAGGTTGGTGCTTCTGTGTGAAACTCTGGCATCAGACTGACTCAGGCTGTGCCTCGCCCCCACAGCTGCTGGAGAAGGGCCTCCCGAGCATGCAGCAGCCCCTCCTCCAGGTCATCTACAGCCTGCTCAGCTACATGGACCTTTCGGTTGTTCCTGTAAAGCAGTTTAACATGGAAGTTCTGAAGACCATTGAGAAATATGTGCAAGTGAGTAAATAACTGCACTTAGGAACCAGGGAGTCATTGCAGAAAGACCAAGTTCTCACATGTAGCTTGTGCTTGACCATGCATTTGAATATTCATTGATATTCTAACACACTGAGACAGTCAAGAGTGGTAGCTGAACATAATAGACAAGTGGCTCACTGAAAAGACAGATAGGACCAGGCCCTGATGCGTTTCTTCAAGGACACAGTTATGCCTCTTGGGGCTTATAGGTTGGGTATTAAAAGCACACACCTGGCTGGGAGGGCAAGCCAGGGTCTTATTTGTAGTTTCCCATTTCAAAGAAGGAAAAGGGAGAAGGAATTTGCATGTCCGTGGTTCTAGACCAGGTGTTTCAACAAGCAAAGTTGAGGGAAATAAGGTTAAGTAACTTGTATAAATGCGCCTGAAAATACTCCAACAAACAAACCAAAGAAAATGTTGGGATAAAAAAATCAAGATGACAAAATGCACATGGGGATTCATTTTACTAGTTTCTCTGTTTTATGTATATTTGAATATTTCTATAATAAACAGTCTTTTACAAAAAATTTAAGACCATCTTGTTACATCATACACAAGAATAAACTCAAATGAATTAATGACTTAAATGTAAGACTCTAAAACATAAAAATCCTAGAAGAAAACATAGGCAGTAAAATTTAGGACATTTTGCTTAGCAATCTTTTTTCTGACATATATCCTGGGGCAAGGGAAACAAAAGAAAAAATAAGCAAGTGGGACTACATCAAACTGAAAAGTTTTTGCAAATCAAAGGAAACCATCAATACGAAGAAAAGACAACCTACTGAATGGTATAACATATTCACTAACAATACATCTGGTAAGGGCTCAATACCCAAAATTTATAAAGAACACAAACAATAGCAGAAAAATAATCCAATTTAAAAATAAGGAAAGGACCTGAATAATCACTTCTCCAAGGAGTATATACATATGACCAATTGACACAAGAAAATATGCTCAACATCACTAATCATCAGAGAGATGCAAAATAAAACCAACAACAAGGGACTTCCGGCCAAGATGGAGGCATAGGCAGACACACTGTGCCTCCTAGCACAACCAAAAGAGGAAAAACAACAATTTAAATAAACAAAAACAGCCAGATCTGACAGAAAATCGAACTGAGTGGAAGTCCAACAACCAAGGAGTTAAAGAAGAGACATTCATCCAGACCAGTAAGCGGGGCAGAGCCAGGCGGAGAGCACATGGCAAGATGGTGGTTTGTGGAGCGGTACTGGCAATGCTCCAGCTGCCCAGAGAAACCCACAGAGGTTGTGCCTGACCAAAATGCGGCCAGCGCACTCAGTGAAGCCTGCGACCGGCCCACCCGGACCCAGCAGGGCCGAGACTGATGGACCGGGTGGTCCCTCATTCATGTGCAGATAAACCGGGAGAAAAAGCAGGGAGCAGAGCAGACCATGCAAACCACCAACGCGGGGAAATAAAGCCTCAAACCACCAATTGAGAACACCTGTGGGGGTTGAGGTGGCAGCGGGAGGAACTCTCGGCCTCACAGGAGAATTCGTTGGGGAGACCCACAGGGACTTGGAACTGTGCAGGCCCACCCACTCACCCCAGAACCAGCAAAGAAGGGCCCAACTTGCTTGTGGGTAGCAGCGTAAGTGCAGAGAGCAGAGCAAGCACCATTGTTCGCTCAGGCCCTGCCCCGACAGGCTGCATCACAACACAACGAAGTGGGTTACCCCACCCTGGTGAACACCTAAGGCTCCACCCCTTAAAGTAACAGGCGTACTGAGAAAAAAAATGGCCCAAATGAAAGAACAGATGAAAGCTCCAGAAAAAATACAACTAAGTGACAAAGAGATAGCCAACCTATTAGATGCACAGTTCAAAACACTGGTAATCAGGATGCTTACAGGATTGGAAGAAAGATGGTTGCAAATAGTTGAACAAATGAAGGATACAATAAAAGAAATGAGGGAAAATCTGCAGAGAACCAATAGGGATGAGAAGGAAACTGGGACTCAAATAAACGGAGTGGACCAGCAGAAAGAAAAAAACATCCAACCAGAGAAGAATGAAGAAACAAGAATTCAAAAAAACGAGGAGAGGCTTAGGAACCTCCAGGACATCTTTAAACATCCCAACATCCGAGTCATAGGGGTGCCAGGAGAAGAGGAAGACCAAGGGATTGAAAACTTATTTGAACAAATAATGAGAGAGAACTTCCCCAAGCTGGTGAAGGAAATAGACTTCCAGGAAATCCAGGAAGCTCAGAGAGTCCCAAAGAAATTGGACGCAAAGAAGAACACACCAAGGCACATCATAATTACATTACCAAAATGAAAAATAAGGGGAGAATCTTAGAAGCAGCAAGAGAAAAGGAGACAGTGACCTGCAAAGGAATTCCCATAAGACTGTCAGCTGATTTCTCAAAAGAGACCTTGCAGGCAAGAAGGGACTGGAGAGAAGTATTCCAATTCATGAAAGGCAAGGACCTACATCCAAGATTACTCTATCCAGCTAAACTCTCATTTACAATGGAAGGGCAGATAAAGTGCTTCTCAGATAAGGTCAACTTCAAGGAGTTCATCATCACCCAGCCTTTATTGTATGAAATGTTAAAGGGATTTATATAAGGTATGGAGGGATATCAACAGGGGAGTGGGAGGAGGAGAGAGGGGGAAAAGGTGCAGAGAATAAGTAGAATAAATGGTAGGTAGAAAACAGACAGAGGGAGGTTAAGAATAGTATAGGAAATATAGAAGCCGAAGAACTTATGTGTATGACCCATGGACAAAAACTAAAGGACGGGGAATTGGGGGGTATTGTAGTGGAGGGAAGAAAGGGGAGGAAAATGGGACAACTGTAATAGCATAATCAATAAAATATATTTAAAAAATAAAAATAAAAAAACAGAATGGTGACCAAAAAATAAAATAAAATAAAACCAGCAATGAGATACCTCCTAACACCTCTCAGCAGAATGACTATCATCAATAAATCAATGAACAAGTATTGGTGAGGATGTTGGAGAAAAGGGAAACCTCGTGTGTTGTTGGTAGGAATGTAGATTAGGCAGCCATTGTGGAAAACAGAGTGGGAGTTCCTCAAAAATTAAAAATGAAATTGCCTTATGAACCAATGATTCCATTTCTGATAATATACCTAAGGAAACCCAAAACATTAATTGAAAAGAACATATGCACCTCTATGTTCATTGCAGCATTATTTACAATAGTCAAGATTTGGAGGCAACCCAAGTGCCCATCAGTAGATGAGCAGATAAAAAAGCTGCGGTACATTACACAATGGAATACTTACTTGGCCATAAAAAAGAAGGAAATCTCACCCTTTGTGACAGCATGGACAGACCAGGGGAGCATTGTGCTAAGTAAAATAAGCCAGTCAGAGAAAAACAGGTACCATATGATTTCACTTATATGTGGAATCTAATGATCAAAATAAACAAAATAGAAACAGACTCAGAGATAGAACAGACTGACCGCTGTCGAAAGGGAAAGGGGTTGGGGGCTGTGTTAAAATGGTGAAAGGATTAAGAAGTGCAAAATGTTAGTTGCAGAATAGTCGCAGGGAAGAGGTTTGCAGCTTGGGGAATATAGTTAATGGTGTCAAGATGACAGTATGGGGCCAGGTGGGTGCTTTGGGCAGCAGGGGGACCACTTTGCAGAGTTCATGGTTTTCTGGCCACTTTGCTGCACATCTGAAACTGATGCAGAATGGTATTGAATATTAACTGTGGTTAAAAAAATAAAATTAAATTAAAAAAGAATCTAGCCCCAAGATTTTAGGCATTAAATGGTGGAGCTGGTATTTGCACCCAGGTTTACCTGGTTCCAGAGCCAGTGCCTGTTTCCTTATATGGGCACCTTTCCAAGCAGGACACTTGCTGAACATCAAGAAACACCTGCAGATTGATTCTTCAAAGCCTTACCTGAGACTATGAGTGGGGGGGAAAGGAAAGAAACAAAAAAAATGTAAAACAAATATTAAGAGATCAAACAGGCCAGAGCAACTTTCTAGAACCTGGAAGTTAATATGAAACACATGACTGCAGACTAAAGATGTGGTGGCCCCAGGCCATGGGGAGCAGTGTGGGGTCAAGGGGGCAAAGGGGGAAGGGCCAAGCCCAGGAGTATATACATCCTTCTCACCACCTCTAGTCATGTTCTTTTTTGTTTGTTTTTGCTTCAGGAGAGTTCAAGAGCAAATTCTAGGTTTTCTCTGGTTAAACTCACTGACAAGCCATTCAATATAATTTTAGACATGTCTTTCTGTTATCACTTCACCAGTCTTATTACTTGTTAATATTATTTAATGCTTAAAAGTGATTTCCAAGCTTTTTTTTTTTTTTCATTTTTCGGGTGGCATTGCTCCAACAGTAGTTGTGCCATATAGTAGGCATTAGGTGATACTTTCTCACTTCCCAGCACTCATGGGAGACGGAAGGTCAGTTCACATCTTCCTACCAATCTTCGGCCCCATTTCATGGCTTTATTGGGCTGCATATTCTATCCTAAGCCTGTGGGCCATCTCTGGTACTAGATGTCTTAAATGGTAGCTAGTTTCACATTTAAACCATGACCTCTCTTGTGCAAATTGAAAAGCAAAAGAAATATGTTTTATAGCATGTGCTTTTATCCCAAAGCTTAGGCAAATAATAATAATAGCTTTTACCAAATCAGTTTGTGTATGTTCAATATTTTTTGTGGGAGAAGGACCTCACGCAGTCAGCCTGGGGTTTGTCAGGGATACAAAGAAGGTAAAGCAAAGTGAGTCTTACAGGAAGAGCAGGGTATGGCAAGCCTGTAAGGAGAGGAAGGGCATTCCAGAACGAGGAAATAGCCTAAGTAAAGGCACAGAGGCTAAGGGAACTGGCCTGGTTTGGGGAGCTCCAGGGGTGTCTTGGGGAAGATCACCCTTGTAGGCTTCACCCTTTCAACCGCAGGGAGGTCTTGAAGGAGTGTAGGCAGGGAAGTGACTTGGTCTGAAGAGTTCTAGAAAGACCGCTGTATGTACCAGTCCAGTTCTCCCAACACCATTTATTGAAGAGGCGATCTTTACTCCCTCCATTTTATGCTGCTGCACCCTTTGTCAAATATTAATTGACCGTAGATACTTGGGTTTATTTCTGGGCTCTCTATTCTGTTCTATTGTTCTGTGCGTCTGTTCTTGCCAGTACCAGACTGCTTTGATTCCCGTGGCCTAGTAATAAAGTTTGATATTAGGTACTGTGATCCCTCCTACTTTGTTCTTTCTCAAAATTGCTGAGGCTATTCAGGGTCATTAATGGTTACATATAAATTTTTGAAATATTTGTTCTAAATCTGTGAAATATGCCATTGGTGTTTTAGTTTAAAGATTTTACTTATTTATTTTTAGACAGAGAAGAAGGGAGAGAGAAAGAGAGGGAGAAAAGCATCAATGTGTGGTTGCCTCTTGCACACCCCCTACTGTGGGCCTGGCGCACAACCCAGGCATGTGCCCTGATTGTGAATTGAACCAGCAACCCTTTGGCTCACAGGACAGGGCTAAATCCACTGAGCCACACCAGCCAGGGCTGTCATTGGTATTTTAATAGGGATTGCATTGAATTTATAGATTGTTTTGGGTAGTGTGGACATTTTAATGATATTAATTCTTCCAGTCCATGAACACAGTATATGCTTCCATTTATTTGTGTCTTCCTTAATTTCTTTCTTCGGTGTTCTATAGTTTTCCAAGTATAGGTCTTTTACCTCCTTGGTTAAGTTTATTCCTGGGTACTTTATTTTTCTTGTTGCTATAGTAAATGGGATTTTTCCCCTAGTTTCTGTTTCTGATATTTCATTGTTGGTGTACAAAGATGCCTTTGATTTCTGAATACTGACTTTGTATCCCACTGTTTTGCCAAATTCACTTATTAGGTCAAGTATTTTTTGGTGGAGCCTATAGGATTTTCTGTGTACACTATCATGTTATCTGCAGACAATGACAGTTTACTTCCTCCTTTCCAGTTTGGATAGCTTTTATTTCTTTTTCTTATCTGATCGCTGACAGCATGGATGGAACTGGAGTATATTACACTAAGTGAAATAAGCCAGGCAGCAAAAGACAAACACCACATGATCTCACCTATAAGTGGAACCTAATGAAGAAAACAAACAAAGGAGCAAAATAGAACCAGAGGCATGGAAACAAGGAACAGACCTACAGTGACCAGAGGGGAGGGGGATAATGGGGGAAAAGAAGGGGAAGGGACTAGTCAGGAAACATGTATAAAGGACCCATGGACATGGACAACAGGCTGGGGACTCACTGTGGGAGCAGGGGGGTGGGCGGGGTAGAGGAGAGCAGTGGCGGGGGTGGGGGGTAACTGCAACAACTGTAATAGAACAACAATGAAGAAGAAAGGAAGGAAGGCCACTGTAGCTGGTGTGGGCATGATGGACTTAAGTAGAGACTACCAGCAGGGAGACCAGTTAAGAGTTCATTGAGCCCTGGCTGGTGTAGCTCAGTGGATTGAGCGCGGGCTGGGAACCAGAGGATCCCGGTTCGATTCCCCGTCAGGGCACATGCCTGGGTTGCGGGCCAGGTCCCCATGAGGGCCATGTGAGAGGCAACCATACATTGCTGTTTCTCTCCCTCCCTTCTCCTCTCTCTAAAATAAATAAATAAAATCTTAAAAAAGAGTTCATTGAAATAAACCAGGCGGTGGCTGGAGAGGATTTAACTGAGCCAGTGCCAGCAGGAATGGCAAGGAGGGATCACCTTATCTGGAGAGAGGGACAGAAAGGAATAAAGAATAACTCCCAGATTCCTGGGTTAGGTCATGAGGAATATGAGGAGTGGAAAGAGAAGAGGACTGAGGGCAGAGACCAGGTGCCCAGGAGCAAGTGGAGTTGGAAGAGCCTGAGGAGTGGGAGAAAGACTGAGGCAGATGGGAAAGTAGGGGTGAGAGGGTGGGCATGGAGAGAATTTTGAGAGTGAATCGTCAGTAGCATAAATGCATTAAGGTTTCTTTAGGGCACGGTTTGTTTGTGTTTTGCCTTCTCTTTTTCAAATTAAAGACGTACTACATTAGCAAAAGTGATACCTTATTTTTAAATGTATTTATTTAAATATGGACAAAATTGGTCTTTTTTTAATATTTTATTTATTTATTTATTTATTTAGAGAGAGGGGAAGGGAGGGAGACAGAGACAGAGAGAAACAGCAATGTATGGTTGCTCCTCACATGGCCCTCACTGGGGACCTGGCCCGCAACCCAGGCACGTGCCCCGACTGGGAATCGAACCGGGAGCCTTTGGTTCCCAGCCCGCGCTCAATCCACTGAGCTACACCAGCCAGGGCTGGTCTTTTTTTTTTTTTGCTTGTTTCTTAAATGTAGATCACCTTATGTATAAATTGGTTTTTTATGTCATTTGTCTTTTACTTATCACGAAATTTCCTGCACTGTTTTAAATCAGTGACTTCTGACTAGTCATGAGACATTTCAGGGGCTAGCATTATCATCTTTAAAAAATGAGATTACTATTAACCATTGGATGCTTTATTTCTCTCAGAGTGTACACTGGAGAGAAGCTTTGAATATCTTGAAGCTGGTAGTTTCTCGGTCAGCCAGTCTCGTTTTGCCATCCTACCAGCACAGTGACCTGTCAAAGATAGAAATACATCGAGTGTGGACCAGCGCTTCTAAGGAATTACCTGGGAAAACCCTGGACTTCCACTTCGACATTTCAGAGGCATGTTAACTTTTCTGTACACTTAGCATGAATATATAGTGCAAAGATCACAAGTAGCTGCTTTGAGCAAGAAAGCCTAGCTGTACGTTTACTTCCAATGAAGACTTACTTCTAAGGCCTGAATTAGCTTGCTTTTTAAGAACACATTGAGTGTTCTGAATCACTGTTTTTCAAATTAAGAAGGCATATCACTGGGGCTCTCAATTTGCAGCTTTTAAAAATAGAAGCTAGCCTTGATTATATAAGCCATTTAAAATTATTTTTAAAAAGATAGCTATAAAATGAAATGTTCTTCAGCATTTTAAACTATGACCCTCACTCATTCTTTTCTGGTGACTGGTGTGTCCTGTCTCTTTATAGACAACCATGTTCCCTGAATTACAGTCAGACTAGCCAATGACCAGGATTTGCAGGAATACAGAATTCACCTTTATAGTTGCTTCCCCAAGCCACACTACTTTTTAAACTACAAAATTATCTAAAGTGTTGCTTTGTGGAAAGGGGATTGTGTGGGGGGAGGAGGGCCCCAGTGAACCAAGCTAAAGAAAAGAGAGGGCAGAAAGTCGTCAGATTTACCTGCCGGTTCAGGAACAAACATTTGAAGGCCTGTACTTAACCAATTTAATCTAAGATGTAAAAATACTCTGCTTTCCTATGTTTCTTACCCCATGACCCATTGCCCCAAAAGCAGGAACTATGCTCTGTCCATTTTGTAACCAGGGTCTGACTCATGGTAGGCACATAAGCATTCTTCACCCTGCTGAATGGATAAACTCACTGAAGGAAACAACCAGAACTGACTCTATGAAGCAGGTTGTGTCCAGGTCGGGTTTTCTCGCACAGTGCCCTCATGACCTTCTATCATTTCAGTGGTCAGCAAGATACACTATATTGCTGCCATGGTGATACCTTCATCTCTGTTCAGTTTGTTAATGATAATAAGGTATTGAATCAATACTTTTCGGTTTTTAACATTTTTTACATTGCTAGGAGGGAAAAGTACTTTTAGTCTTTGATTTAAGTTTATTCTGTTCCAAAGAGCTACAAAATACATGCAGCCAGTCAGTTGCACACCTAAGAGACCTGGCTATTCTAGAATGATGAGCCTTGAGAGCAATTACCTGTTGGCTTCTGCCGCCCTCAGGTGTAGGCCCTTCAAGCTGGTCTGTGCACAGAACACCTCCTTGCACTAATTTGGGAGCTGCTGCCCACCCAGGCACCAAAATCCAGGACTCTGAGGAAATGAAATTTCTGAAGCTTTGTCCAAGTACCTCACCCTGACCTTAGTCATTTACAAATTGAAAAGGCGTAAATAGCTTAAATAAATTTTTAAGTAACTGAGAGTGTATAAAGGTTGGGAAGAAGGGAAGGACTTTTGATCTCTTGATATGACTACAAGAAATTCTTTCAAGCTTAAACACCTGACAACAGACTCTGTTTCCCTGAATGTTCTGCTTCTAATCTGCATCAGTGGCTTCTAAAGCATGCTTAAGAACAAGCAATTGGATTTTTTTCCAGCTGCTACAGAGGGTGGGAAAATGTTGAAGACACAAAATGACTCCGAATGTGTATTTGAACCTCAGGAAAATGAACCTACTAGTAACATCAAACTTCTCTACTCTAATTTTTAATCAAACAAGCAGTTCTTGGTTGCTGCTGGGTAGAGGAATTCCACACACCAGAGAAGTTTTAATGTGATAAAAGAGCGTGTGCTTTGTGTTCTTCTTTCCAAGACGCCAATCATTGGGAGGCGCTATGACGAACTGCAGAACTCTTCTGGCCGCGATGGGAAGCCCAGGGCTGCGGCCGTCACCCGGAGCACGTCCTCCACCTCGTCAGGCTCCAACTCCAACGTCCTTGTTCCTGTAAGCTGGAAGAGGCCTCAGTATTCTCAGGTACAGAGTCCTGGACTTACAGGAATACAGGGGAGCCTGAGGACCAACTGAACCAATGGCCCCTGTGATAGGGCCGCTCACCATCCAGACCTTGCCTATCTGGGCACTGACACCAGTGGTGAGGACCTCCAGATTTCCAGGGGAAACCATTTTCAGTTTGAACAGCTCCTTACCTGGAGTTGGAGTCTGACATTTTGTTGCTTTGACTCAATGGCTTAGAAAGTGAAATCTGATCTCTCTCGCACAGTGGTCCTTTCAACATTTAAAGAAACCCAGCCCCCTCTGCCACTTACCCAAATGAGTCCTCTCTTTTCCCTGTAACACAACCTTGGTTCTCTCAATCAGTTCCTATGATGGGCTGCAATCCAGTGAAATTCTGGCCACTATCCTCTGAGCGTGCCCTCCACTCACGGTCCCTGTGCATAGCTGCCAGGTCTCTGTTAGCACAGCCTGATTATTCACTGTGGGTGCCTGCACCTTTGTACTGATGTCATTGTACAGTTAAGTAAAACCTTGCTTCATAGGGCTCTTTTGGTAACATGTGACAGAAGCCCAGTGAAAAAGTGCCTTAAGTGGAAAAGGAATTTATTAGCATATGTGTCTTAGCTTCAAGTGCGGCTGGATTCTAGTACACCAACTCAGGAGCTGGATCCTTAGACTCTCTCTCCTTCTCACTGTCCACACCTGCCCTTCCCAGGCTTGACCCTGCTTTCCTCTCTGTTGGCACCATTTTCAGGAAGGCTCTTCTGAGATTTCATGGTTTTCATCTCTGATGACTTTAAGACAGAGGCCTTCCCTCACCACATGCATAGCAATTCTAGAAAAAGGACTTGATTCTTGTGTGAGGGAGGCAGAGCCCCTTTTACTGATAGAGAAACTGTTCCCAAAATAAAAAGAAGTGGGTGACAGGCAGGAAAAACACTTAGTGTGCCGAGTAGGACTCACCTTCACTCCCAAAGACCAGAGAAATGACCCTACCCAGACACCTGCTGGAACACAGCGAGTGTTCACGGAGCTGCTGTGTAGGGAGTCAGCTATGCTTTACTGGGGCTTTGGCAAAGAGAAGAAAGATGTGCAGTCCTATTCCATGTTCCTCTCTGTTGATTCCTTCCCAGAATTATAAAGCTCACTAAAACTTAGGGAAAGGAGTTACAAATCTCTCACCTTCTTTCAAAATTCTTCAACGCTGAGAAGAGACCATACTGAGTATCTCTTCTATAATTTGGACAGAAGGATGCAGTGAACTGAGTTTCATGAATACATGTCTGTGAGGAACATTAGCCTCCTAGAAGTTGCCACATAAATTAAATCAGATTAAAAAGGGAAAGGTCATTCTAAAGAGTTTAGGAAGATTGCTTTAAGAGCAATTCTGAAGTACATAAACATTTTTATGTTTGGACACTCTTTTTATTCTCAAACCACCATTTATCCTGAGACTTTGTTGATCTGTGTCATTGGAAAATATGAAGTCTTACAGAAGAATCTGCATGTTTAAGGCACTGAAGTACAAGGTTTATGAAGAAAACCAAAAGAACTTGAAGCTATTTAACTTTATGAAGAATAGATTGAAAAAGATTGAATATAGCTTGCAAATTATTTCTTTTTTGCATGCATAATTATTTTTAATTAAAAATACAAATTAAGCACAAAGAAAAAAATGTAATATCCCCTCAAATCCTACCAACCCAGGGACACATTTTTTTTTTTTTTGGCTGGGTCATATGATGATTCTATTTTTAATTTTTTTCTTTTTCTTTTTTTAATATATTTTATTGATTATGTTATTACATTTGTCCCATTTTCCCCTTTATTCCCCTCTGCCCTGCACCCATCTTCCCACCAGAATTCCGCTGCCTGCCTTATTTCATGTCCTTGGGTGATACCTACAAGTTCTTTGGATTCTTCATTTCCCATACTATTCCTAACCTCCCCCTGTCTATTTTGTACCTACTATTTATGCTTCTTATTCCCTGTATGTTTTCCCCATTCTCCCCACTTCCCCTCCCCTCTGATAACCCTCCAAGTGATCTCCATTTCTGTGAATCTATTCCTGTTCTAGTTGTTTGCTTGGTTTATTTTTGTGTTTTTATTGTTGCTGTTTCAGGTTCTGTTGTTGATAGTTGGGAGTTTGTTGTCATTTTACTGTTCATATTTTTGATCATCTTCTTTTTCTTAGATAAGTCTCTTTAACATTTCATATACTAAGGGCTTGGTGATGATGAACTTCTTTAACTTGACCTTATCTGGGAAGCACTTCATCTGCCCTTCCATTCTGAATGATAGCTTTGCTGGATATGGTCATCTTGGATGTAGGTCCTTGCCTTTCATGACTTCAAATACTTCTTTCCAGCCCCTCTTGCCTGTAAGGTTTCTTTTGAGAAATCAGCTAATAATCTTATGGGCACTCCTTTGCAGGTAACTGTCTCCTTTCCTCTTGCTGCTTTTAAGGTTCTCTCCTTATCTGTAATCTTGGGTAACTTAATGATCATGTGCCTTGGTGTGTGCCTCCTTGGGTTCAACTTCTTTGGGACTCTGAGCTTCCTGGACTTCCTTGAAGGCCATTTCCTTTGCCAGATTGGGGAACTTCTCCTTCATTATTTGTTCAAATAAGTTTTCAATTTCTTGGTCTTCCTCTTCTTCTGGCACCCCTATGATTCAGATGTTGGAACGTTTAACGTTGTCCTGGAGGTTCCTAAGCCTCTCCTCAGTTTTTTGAATTCTTGTTTCTTCATTCTGTTCTGTTTGAATGCTTATTTCTTCCTTCTGCCACAAGTCATTGATTTGAGTCCCAGTTTCTTCCCCTTCACTGTCGGTTCCTTGTGTATTTTGCTTTATTTCACTTTGCAAAGCCTTCACTTCTTCCTCTATTTTGCAACCATACTCAACCATTTCTGTGAGGATCCAGATTACCAGTGTTTTGAACT
>PVJI01018266.1:0-33752 GCA_004026765.1 Micronycteris hirsuta | reverse complement strand
CATATGGCATAGTGTTTATTACCTAGAAAATGAAAGAAAGAAATGAGAACAAATGAATCATTAGAAATTTCATTGAAATCTTGAGTCAATTCCTTTTCTGTTGCATTTTGCAAATTGTTTACATATCCTATAGAAGGGAATTTATTAAAAGCTCAAGCTGCACGGGAAGTTTGTGGATGTCCTAATTAGATTTGTTTTAGCGTATTTCATCTAACACATACACCCTTTTGTCCACACTTAACATTGTTGAAATCGGGAAGGTCTGACTGTTACCACTGTCCTGCAGCGTTGCTGCGGTCGGGATGCTGTTAGGATCGTCTGAGCAAGCGCAGACGCAACCGTGGTTGTTCATTCTGCCATCACTTCAGCTCAGTTAGGCACCGTGGACATCACATGTTTTGGGTTTAATTTATATTGACAATGTCTTCAAAAGGATTACATTCTGATTTGGCATTACCACGAAAAGGTTATGCGGAAAGGCAAGGGACCAGAACAACAGCAGGTTGTCAATTTGATAGCAGCAAAGCAAATTTTTATCATTGGAAAGGTAATATGAATTCAATATGTTCTTGTAGTGTTACAGCCAAATGCTCCACACGACTGTTAGGGACTGGACTGTGTCCCTCTACAATTTATACCTGGAAGCCCTTTCCCTCGGGGTGGCAGTATTGGGAGCTGGGGCCTTTGCAGAAGTAATGAAGGTTAAATGAGGTCCTATGGGCGGGGTCCTAATCCCATATAACCGGTGTCCTTACAAGAGGAGGAAGAGACATCAGGGATGTATTTACGGCGGAAACGCCATGTGAAGAAGACACAGCAAGAAGGTTGTTTACCTGCAAGCCAAGGAGGGAGGCCTCAGAGAAACCCACCCTGCTGGCGCTCTGATCTTGAACTTCTGACCTCCGGAGCGGTGAGAAAATAAATCTCTCGTTGACGTGATTCGGCCTGTGGTCTTTTGTGACGGCAGCCCTCGCGCGCTGACGCCAGAACCTAAGAAAGACTCTCGCAAGTAGGTGAGGCTATGACATTTTGTTTCTGGTGAGAGCGTGAAAGAAGTTTCTACCACAGGGCAAGCACGAAAGCATCAGCATCCATCTTGGTCAGTGGGCATCAGTGGCTTGGAAGAGTCTTGCAGACGATAGAGGAGCCAGCTTTTGAGAAATGCTGCCGCATCCATCATCCAATCGTGGTGCCATGTTCAACTCTGGGCTGAAAAGTAATTCGGAGGAGTTGGGCTCTGAATAGGAAGTTTTAGGAATATTGTAACCAATTTCTTTGTTTATCTTTCCCTTTTCCCCTTGCATAAGAGCAACACAAGAACCTATCTAAAAGATTCTAAAAGAGCCTTTGAATATGTCTAAATGTTGATAATATTGCATTATCTTTAATAGTGTTTCTTTTTTTTTAAGAGGTACATAAAGTAACGGTGTGTCATAAAGTCAGCGCATCCTGGATTTGACTAAATATGGTGCAGCGTGTGTGTGTGTGTGTGTGTGTGTGCCTGTGTGTGTTCAGGCTGCCGTAGCAGAATATTGCAAACTGCGTGGCCTAAACAACAGAAGTCAATGTTTTCATGGTTCTGGAGGCGAGGTGCTGGAAAACCCCGTTTCTGGTGAGGCCTCTTTTGCTGGCTTACAGATGGCCTCCTCCTTGCTGATCTTTATGCAGCCTTTCCTCTGCGCATGAATGGAGAAAGCTCTCTCTCTTCCTCTTCCTATAAGGACACAGATCGGGGCCCACTTCATTTAACCTTCATCACCCCTTTAAAGGTTCCATCTCCAAACGCAGTCACATTGGGGCTCAGGGCTTTAACATATGAATTGGTAGGGGGACGTACTTCTGTCTATAACATATAGTGATACACATTTATTTCATGTAAGTCTGTCCTACCAATGGAAAGATTGCTGAGGACCAGAACTTCTTTGGCCCATTATGAGTTCTACAATGACCACGTTTTCTTTGGGCGTCGTTGCTCCCCCAGCACCGAGCACGTGGTCTGGCACACGGTTGATGCTCCATGAGTCTTTATTACCTCACTGACACCTTTCCATGATACTCTCTAAGGGCTGAGCACGTTTCTGCTTTGGGAAAGAATGCCGGAGAGCTCCCATAGATGCCTCGGACACCTGTGTCGGGACCGACTCTGGTCGGCCCTGATTGCTGACCATGAATGACCGCACAATGCCAGCCCATCAGAGCTCGGCAAGCACTAGAAATGCAGTTCACTTCTCTCCAATCACAGACGAGGAGCCCGAGCAAACTCTTTCCCCGGAGCGAGCTCTACGCAGGGCTGGGCTGCAGGCCGGGTCTCCTCTGCAGGCCCTTTCCACCCAAGACTCTGCTTATCAGTCTGGACACTCAAAAATGTCACGTGAAACTAGGTGCCACCGTGGCCCTGAGATGTTTGCAATGTGATGTGTAGAAGCCAGGAAATTTGTTATTTGACCATTGCTTGTAGTTTTATTTTTTCTAGCTGGAGATGAAACGTTTCATATTATTTTCAGGAAGATGAGTCCTTTGTTCTGCAACTCTCCCCCCGAGTTATGGAGAGTGGCCCCCTCCCCTGCTGGGGAACCTGGGGGGCATTTGGTGACTAGGGCCGGGTGAGAGCAGTAGGGCCTGAGCGGGAGGCTGAAGGGCAAACATTTTCTTTTGCTCTGTCTGAACTCCTGCTTTTCTGTGTACAAGTAAATGATGTCAGTGCGCATGTGGTCACAATGGCGAGGAGGTCGGGAGGTCTGGAGTTGTTTAAGGAAAATGGAAGAAGAGAGGCAAAGACTCCAGAGCATGCAGTTTGATCTCCACCTTGGGCTGGAAACGGAAACTGAGGCACAGACTGCTTTGCTATAGAAAACGAGCCTAAAGGCCTAAGGAGCAGAGGAGCCTTCAGTGCCCATTGAGAGGGGGAACCCCTGCCCTGGGCACCCGGGACTGGGCCTAGATCTCAGCACAGAAGTGCTGCTCAGGTTCCACCAGCCTTGCGAAGACGGCCAGGGTCCCCGAGGCTGGGCCCTGTGCCTCACTCAGCTCTGACACCACCATCCCAGGGTGTGAACTTGGACAAGCAGCAGGATGCAGCCCAATTGCTGCTGGGAAACGCCAGGACCATAGAACACACGGGAGGGAGGCCTGCTGGAGCCAGGAAGTACTGGACACACAGACTAGGCTCCCAGGACCTTAGGAACAGATGGCGACTTGAAACAGATGAGGTGTCCTGCCTGTCAGGCTTGTGGGCTCCAAGGCACTGCTGTCTGTGCCCCGAATGTCAATGAGCATGCGTCCCCACGGGCTGAAACATTGCTGTCACACACGCCAGGGCATCTCTCATTCCCTCTTAGCTCAAGGTGCGTCCCTACCATCGTTCCTTCATGTGTTCATTCCCTATTCCATTATCAGGGAAAAATGGGTCAAAGAGAGAGGGCTGATGCATCCGTACCTGGGGCACTAATGCCCAGCATCGTCTTTTGCTGAGTGTTATCCATACTGTTGCCCTTGGTCTCCAGCTGTCCCCGACCTAGACTTGCCACGATGGGCGTGATGTGCTCCTGACACCACAGCGCAGGCATGGAGGGACAGAGCTGTGCCTGCACCAGATCTACCCCCGACAGAGGGACGGAGGTGGGGGAAGCCGAGATGCAGCCTCTTTCGGGTTGGGTCCGGGGTCCCTTGGGCAGAGTGGCCGTGGATGTGAGCAGAGCCCGCTGACTGTGGGGTTCCAGACAGACTCAGGACTGAAGGAGGCCAGGGGAGCCCCTACTTAGCAGCCAGGTTTGAATTAAGAGTAGGGACCAACGTAAGAACCGTAGTGGGGGACTGTGTACGCTTCCTGTCTCCGGGTCTGGGCAGAGGGTGGGAGGGAAGCCCTAGTGCTCAGCCTCCTGGAGATGGGAAGGCAGAGATGGGGGAAATGAGGAAAAGCCTAGCCCTCATGCTTCTGAGGAGTCTTTTCTTTATTTCTCTTTACTTGCTTGCTTATGTATTTGCAGTGCCTGCATAACTGCCACAGAGTGGGTAAACTGAGGTACAGGCCAGGTCAGTGCTATTTCTGCCAAAGCTCTGTCACAGCCTGGGAAGACAAGCCTGGCCTTGGCATGTCAGCCTTCCGGAATCTTCTCAGGCAGAAGCAAGGGTGGAGGGCGAGGAGCAGCTGAAAGCAAGTCTGGGGGTGTCCGGGCTAATTGTCTCCCGGTTTAAGGGCACTTCCAGCGCCTCGGGACTTGGTGTGGCCTTCCTGCGAGCAAAGTGTGGAAAATCACATTCTTGTGCGCTCGGGGTGACCAAGGAGAAACTGGTTCTGCGGGGGCTCTGTCCTTGTCTCTGTCAATTCCTCCTTGACAGCTGCAGACTCAGAGACCACACTTCAATTATGTCCCCAGCAGGTGAGGGGCGCTTGGACAGGGGCCATCACATCAAGATCAAGGAGATAATTCATCCTTTTACACCCACGGACGGAAAGGGGATTGTGCATACAGATTATGGCCGTGGTCTGTGAGCAGGGGAGGGGAAAGAGACAGAGCAGGAATGAGGGCGGGGTGTGGGGAGAAGGGCAAGGGGAGCTAAGAGCTGAGGGAATGATCAAAAGGCTCTTTGGAAATGGACTCCTCGAACCATCTATTTCTGCATTCTCTCTCAGTCTTCCCTGTCATTCTGGGCATTTCCACAAAGGACGATTTTTGCATCACACAATACCGTGAAAGCATAAGGCAATTGCTTCCTGGGAGGGAGGAGGTGTGTGCGGGGGTTGCTGGAGGGAGCAGACTTCTTCCTGCCTTCCCACTTCCTGCATCTTTGGGGTTCAGCCAGTCATGGCATCATATTTGTAACCTTATTCAGACACCGGGCTGTTTGGGAGGGCTGGCTTGGGTGCCCCAAGGGAGATGTGAATGATTCAATACCTGAGGTCAGTTGCATTTTTTGGAAGAGAATGAGTCCTAGGGAGCTGGCTAGGCTGAGAAGTCTTTGCTCCAAGAAGCCATGTTATTAGGGTGCACGGGGGGAAGGAGGCAGGTGGCAGTCAGGACAGAGCTGACCCTCCCAGGCTTTAAGTGAGCTGGGAGAGGCAGCAGCCAGAACAGGATTTTGATAGGTGAGCTATGGTTCCCACTTCCCCGGGCTGCGTATGGCCTGACCTTGAAGCCCAGGGGCACCAGGGTGCTTGGGCATTAATAAGGCAACCGTGGGATGAAGGTGAGGGTGTGGGGCAAAAGCCATTGGCTGCAAAGTTCTACCACCCCTGGGGTGCAATTCCTCGGTAGTTTCTCTAAATCTCGAAATTCCTGGATAACCCTTTCCCCAGAGTTCTCACGCTTAAACATCAGACTCTAAGGAGGGTCTCTGTGAACCCACGGAGCTAGGAGTCCAGCACCTCAGCTCCCCTCACCAATTTCAAGAGGCCCTTGCTCTCCTCTGTCTTAGCCCTGGTTTGCCTGACCCTGTGCACTCACAGAAGCCTCTCTACTCACAGTCCAGGGGGTGCGATCGAAGAGTGCCCCACTTTTCTGGCTCTGATGCCCCGGTCTGCTTGGGGTTCTCCTACACAGCCGAGCCAAGCTTGGGCTTCCATCTGAGGGTGAGGCCTCTCCCGCCCTTCCTGCAGAGAGGGACTGCACTTCTGCGCATCCCCTGCTGCATGTCAGAGCTCTCTGCAGGGGGCGTCACTCCCGGTGCTCTGCACACCGAGTTCTGGTGAGAGCGCTTCTCCCGTCAGAAGCTGGGTGCCCGCTCTTCCATCCCCCACCCTCCTGGCACAGTGGTGTCCCATCCGTGCTGCTTGAAGATAAATCCATGCTATCTTCTCTTTAAAAATTGCCAGAAATTGCCATTTAAAGCCTCTTTCATTGACCTATTTCAAGTTCAATAACCTGGCACTCACAAGTCTTGTGCCGTCAGGTGGACACGCTGGAGGCAGCTGCCACGGCCACTGTCGCGGCGTGGTTTCCCATCCTGCAGAGCTGCTGGGGGGCTTGGGGCCAGCCTGGCAGAGGCCTGGGGCAAGGTGCAGCACAGGGTCAGAGGGAGCCAGTGCCGGGCGCTGAGACACTGTCCCCGCGCCCTTTCTCCCTCGGTCTTCCGTGGAAACGTTCTTAGCAACGCCAGTTTGCAGTATGTGTTGCTGGGAGCACACACCACCGTGTGTTCTAGCTCTCGGTTGTCTGGAATCGAGTGCTCTGCTGTCCGAGGTGCTTCAGACCTGTGGTGTATCAATCACCTCTTCTGCTAAATTACAAGTTCTTGGGACAGGCACCATGTCTGCCCCGGTTCTCTATGTATAAATATGTGGTTCAAAAAGCCTATTTTAAATTCCTGCTCTGAGCCATGTGCTGTGTGGGCATTGAAAGTGCAGCAGGAGGTATGATTTGACCTCTGCCCCCAAAGAGGAAGCACAGTGACCACCATGGCAAGTCGCACACGCATGTCCATGGGACCTTGGGCGGCTGTGACATGCTGGCCGGGGGCATCCCAGAGCAGTTCCTTGAGAACTGAGACCTCAATGAGGCCTTAAAGGGTGAATGGGGATTAGGTGGGAAAGTGGGGGAGCAATCCAGATAGGGGAACAGCCTGGGCAGAGGACCAGAGCTGCTCGTCTGTCCATCTAGAGGGAAGGCTGTAGTCCTGGAGTACTGGGGATAAGGCAGGGAGTGGCACCGATGGTGTGGATGAGTGTGTGTGTGTGTGTGCATGTCTGTGTGTCGGGGCACTGTTGCTGTGTGTTGGTGACAGAGGATAGAGTGGCCGCGTGTGCTGTGTTGGGAGCTCTGACTTGACCTATTGGTGACATATGAGGACATGTTGAAGCGGGGTGTGAATGACAGTGGAGGCATACTGGGACACCTGGGCTGGGGGAAGACAGATGTGCTGTGGGGACCCTGGACACACCTTTGCCGTGGCTGACCAACGAGATGACAAGGGCCTGAGCCAAGGAAGCAGCTAGGGGAAAACGTGAAACATATTTAGGAAGTCAAATTGTCAGGGCCAGAAGCTCATCTTCAAGGATTCAGTTATTAAGCCAATACTTGTTGATGGCAGCCCCAGACGGAGGAAGGAGTGATAAACCCAAGAATGAGAACATCTAGCTCCGCCGTTTTCTCAATCACCTTGAGCAAATCGTGCTTGTCCTCCTCTGTCTTGGGCAATTAACTACCCCATTTCACTCTGAGACCTTTGGTCTCCGCAGCCTCCTCCGAACACTGGCCTCATTGATTTTATTTCTCTCCCTCTGCCTCCCCTGGCCCACCTCCTCCTACACACTGACTGCCCTTGGCCCAGGAGGAATTGGGTTGAAGGGAGCATGTAAAGCCTACTGAGGATGGAGTGAACCTTGAATAAAACCAGGCACCCCCTTTGCTTCCTTGAAAGGCTCCCAGGATTGAAGCTGAGGGTCTGTGTCCCTCCCCGACCCCACAGACCATGTGGACTGAGAGACTGGGTTCTGGGTCCTGAGCAAATGGCTCAGGTGAGGTCCCCAATAGTTTCCATCGATCTTGAGCAAAATGAAGAGCACAAGGGGAATGCATCGTTTTTCACAAGTCTAAATTTTGTTTGTTTAGATGTGTGCTTTTTCCCGGAGATTATCGTTTCTCCATTTTGCCGTGTTAGCAAGTCATTTAAAAAGGAAATGATAGCGAGAATAGGATTTATTTTTGATGTACTTATTTGGCAAAATATAAAGTTGGCAATTCCGTGTCGATCTGCCCCCCATCAAATTAGTTTTGAAATTTTCTTGGCACATGAAAAGTCAGAGTCTGGGAGCTGTGGAGAGAGATGTGCTGTTTCTCCTTCGCGAGGTGGCGGGGCTCGGGACTCGCCACCACAAACATGGCACCGTGGCGCCGTGAACATTTCAAGCTGAGGGAATTTGAGAAACAGCAGGCGCAGGAAGGATTCTCTGAGGTCCCCTGGAAGCAGGTCACTGACCTCACGTGAGAGAAGTACTGTCCCTGCACCTGGAGAAAAAGAGGGCAGCTTTATCTCTGAAGAGGGAGGGATGCCGAGAGAATCCTAACGAACAGGCCTTGCGAAGTTTCCCCCAGTTTGCTACCCTTAGCTGATAGCGTTTTGTTCTGTCACGTGTTCCCGTGACCCTTCCCTCTCCATTAAACCTGGGGTAAATATCCTCAAGTTTCACCACGTCTTTGGTCTTCGTTTCCTTATGGAGGCCCCTGGGCATTCAATAAATCTGTGCACTCTTTTCTTCTTAATCTTTCTTGTTCCAAAGATCCAGGTGAGACCCTAAGGCAGGTGGTGGAAAGAAAGATATTTTCCCCTCCCTACAAGCCCTGGTTTGGAACCTATCAGTGTAAGGTCACACTCAGCACCAGCATTTACTAGCTGTGTGCATTTTGGGCTTCAGGCTCCTGACCTGTGAAATGGGAATCATAGAGACCTCCCTTAGAGGCTTGCGAGGATTGAATGAGTTAATATGTACTCTCTGTTATTATTACTTCTGAAGACTTGCATTAAAGATAGGATCTCCTTATCTGCCAAGAGCTTTAATTCCAGAAATTCTACCCACAAGTGACTTACAATGCTTTCCCCCAGCTGATTAATCCAATCTCTGTCATAGTCCATTGCCGTTCAGGACTCTGATGAAATAAAGGGGCGGCGAGGAAAAGAGCTGCAAAGGAGAGAAAGACGAGGAGGTGGTCTGGAGCTATTTGCATGTTCTCCGTGGGGCCCACATAAAAGATTCAGAAAGGAGAACCAAGAAGAATGTCAATAGCTGCCTTCTCTTCCCAGAAGCTGCTTAGCAGTTGGAAAGAATCCGTATCAACTCCAGTGGCCTCTCATCTCTCAGATTGTTACTTCTCGAAGACAGGTAGCCGCCTTTACAGGTATTCGCTCCGGGATGTTAGAGACTCTCCATGACACCTCGCCCAGGGCCCTTTGCACAGTGGCAGGACAGTCATTCAGGGAAAGAATTTCTGACTTAAGTAGGGGATTGTTTGTGGTAGGGGACTGTCCCCCGCATCTCTTAAAGTTGAGTGTGTGTCCCTGCCCCTCAGTGCAAGACCAGCCCTGCTTCCGAGAATGAAGCCTCTCCCATTGGCCTGGACCCGCCGCATAGCTCCAACCTTGCCAGGAGGTGTGGGGAGGGGTAAGTGAGGAGCAGGTGTGAGCACAGTGTGGGGAGGGGTTCAGTGGGGATATGTATCAGGGTGAAAGCACCTCAGTGACAAGGTCACCCAGGGGCACAGTCACCCTGGGATCTCAGCGCAAAAGATCACATTTGCAGAGGCTCCCGGGCTGGGGCACCCTCCAGGACACACTCACTGGACTGTGCTCCTTCCTCCCTCTAGGACTTGGCTTTGCCAAATGGTCCACTTGTTGTGCCGTATCCCCCTCTCCACTCCTCATTCAAGCCCTGCCCTTCCCTCAGGACCACTCAGTTCAGTTCATGGGCCAAATACCGTGCTTGGTGTTGAAGACACAACAAGAATAAGGGCTGGGCTAATACATTGAGGTGTGTGTCTCATGGCCGCACAAAGCAATGAGATAAACATGAGGCCTTTCCCAAGCATCGGTTTAACTTGAAGATGGGAGAAAGAAAGTAACGTAAAGCAATTTTTAATGTCAATACTTTAAAATAATGTTCTTATATTAAAATAACCGTCTCTTGTGGAATAGGGGCAAGATTTGCATATATTTAAAAAATAAAACTTGAGTTTTCAAAGAAGTTTCATGCAAATGGTTGACTTCTTTGGACCGCATCCCAGAAACTCGGGAGTACACATGTTCATTCCCCTCTACCACTGTGGGTGCCCTGGTGGGCAAGGTTTGAAAGTACCTACTATGTGTCATGGGGAGAAACTGAAGGGTTAGGGTTAGGGAAGAGTCATAGCGAAGGTTTCAGTTTAGACATATCAATTTCAAAAAGAAAATACCGCATACATTTACAAATCAAATACTCGCATTTATTTCTACATCCTTCCAAACCCCCACTAAAATGACCATAAAGGGTTAGGAAAAAATAAAGAGGACAAAGGATAGGAGAGGAGGTGACAAAAGCTGAAAGATGTCTACAAAATTGTGGGGACTGGAATGCATGGGCTGTGACAAAGGACTCCATGCAAAGAAAGCTGACACATTGCTGGGGAGAAGCCAAGGCAGCAAACCGGCTTGCAGAATGAACCAGGAGTCAGAGGAAATGGTTTCCTCTGAGGCCCTCTGGTACAGACTATGTGCTGTGTTTCCAAACCCGTGCATTGAAGCCCTACTACCCCTGCCCCCTCCAGTGGGGTCATATAACCCTTGACCTAGGGTGGCTTGATTCCGTACCTTGCAGCTCTTCTGAGCTTAAATCACTGGCCTGCACCCCATGGTGTGGGGGGTGGGCGGTGGTTAGGTTCTCTCCAGTTGTCCAGCCCTCACTTTTGAGATAGAAAGAGCAAGTAGAAGGGGGATTTGAAGAACAAAGGAAGGAAAAACCTTGAAGTCCAAATATACTGCTCTATTGTTAGAGCTCCGTTCTCTGCAAACGAAAATGCGTTCATAGCATTGGCCCTTCGGGGAAGGATTTATTTCACCTATTTAATACGAGAAGAATAAATTGGTCAGTGAGAAGTAGCAGAAAGCCCCTGACTTGGGCTATTTGTTCTGTCTCTCGCATGGACCCCTCTGTGTGCATGTGTCCTGCTCCTGCTTTTCCTGGACTCATTCAGAGGTAGATCAGCTTCTGAAGGCTTGTGGTGAAGGTGATTCCAGGAGTGGTGAGCAGGTTTTCACGAGCCTCAATAGGGAAGCCCTCAGCGATTTGCTGGCAGAGACTGGTGTTTATCATTGAGCTCACTGTACACCAAATTACCAGCCAAGTTCATGACTAACAGCAGGACCCACCCAGGAATTGTAGTTTCCAGACTCATGCTTCCTTTTTCAAGACTGAGTAATTCCCAGATGTGACTTCCCGTATGAAGCAGGACTTGGAGTTTGGGTTGGTTTCCAGGTCGTGCAATGAAACCAGCTATTCCTCCTATAATCTTCACAGCCCTGAATTTCAGTGGCACAAGCATTTGGGTAACCCTTTGGTGTGGGGTGTGTAATCTGGGCTTGTGGAACAAGGATTGCCCTTATCAGTGTAAAAAGACAGAACCTGCAGCCACGTGACCTAATGGTCAGGGTGTGGAGTCCTTACGTGCTTTGCCTACTGCTGTGATCTTGATGAAAGCTGCACCACCATCACCACCGATGGTTACTGCCCATACAGTGGAAGCACCTGAAAACCTCAGAGGTGAGGGTGGTGGAAACAGCATTGGCACTTGGAGCCTGATGATGTGGTTCCGGTCTTGCAACTGTCCTTGATTAGCAGCATGACCTTGAGCATGTCACTTAACCTCTTTGAAATTCAGTTTCTATTACAAGGATGATAACCACTGTCTTGACTACATCACGGTGGGCTCTGAAACTGGTGAGACAGTGTAAGGGGAAGTGCTTTGTAAACTGTGAAATGCTTTGTAGCCAAATGCTATAACTGTTGCTGCTTGCAATGCTTTACCCTGTCGTTCCCTAGATATTAAGTGCCGACTATGTGCCAAGTACTAAGACTATGATAGGCAGACAGCGACAATCTCTGTTCTCCTGTCTTCATGGCCCAAAACTAACATTCCCGTGTCCGGACTTGCTGGGTGGCCACCTTTGGGTGTGAAGTCGCATATTCTGGGGGGTGCTTCCTGCCAGATCTTTGCAATGGTCCTTTAGAAGGACCTTTAGAAAAGTACTTTCAAACTGTGCTCTGGGACCCCAGGGTCCCCAGGGAGAGATTCACGCAGGGGAGGGGCAGAGCAAGCAGAAGGGACTCTGAACCCTCCTCCCTGCCGTCAGCCATGTTTGCTTCTCTTTTTCTGCCTTATTTTATTGTCAGAAAACTGCTGCTTTGGTGGAAGAAGCTAGACAGCCCTACTCCTTGATCTTGTCTAATTTTTATATCTCACTCATGGTGAGCCTCTTTCAAAGTCTCTTCCCTCCCCACCCAGGGGTAGCTAGAGACAGAGACTGCCTTTTATCATTACTGGGATGTGACCAGGGTATGGGGACTTTAACCTCAATTCTTGTATCAAATGGGGAAAGGGGTGGGTTGGCGACCAGTCATCCGGAGGAGTGGGTTGGTTTTCTTTCATAACCACAGGACAACAGCCTGCACAAATAGCTTGGACAGCTCCGGCTGGGACTGCTATTCTTTACAGAAAATGCTGGGTATGACCCTACCTGAGGCAATTTGTCTTTTCTACAGTTAATCTCAACAGGTAACCAGGTAACCGTGTGGGAGCTTCACCTCTGGCCCGAGCTTGCGGATGGCATTCTAACAGCAAATGGCATCCTGGGTAGTCTCTGACCTTGGGTGAAACAATTCCGCAACATTTCGACTCTGCAGTAACTGACCCTGAGAGCTGACAGAACATTTCCAAGGGAACGGAGTCCCTCAGGCCTGAAGTGGTGACCAAAAACCAGACTCTCCCCAGTAAGTCATGATCCTCACACCACAGCGGGGACCAGACAATGGATGGAATCCCGTTCTTAGCTAAAATGTGAAATATTCCAGGGCTTTCTGTCTTGAACTAGCTCCTAATTATTTAGTGTTTTCAAGACGGAGTATTCTGCCCTAGGAGATATCCCTAAATGCCCTGGGAACTGTTCCCTGATTCTTTTTGCATGTTTTTAAAGCAACCATTTTTTTTTAAGATTTATTTTTATTTATTTTTAGAGAGAGGGGAAGGGAGGGAGAAAGAAAGGGAGAGAAACAGCAATGTATGGTTGCCTCTCACATGGCCCTCACGGGGACCTGGCCCGCAACCCAGGCATGTGCCCTGACTGGGAATCGAACCGGGACCGCTTGGTTCCCAGCCCACGCTCTATCCACTGAGCTACACCAGCCAGGGCTTAAAGCAATCATTTTAATGACTTAATCCTCACTGTATGGTATTAGCATAGTGATGGCCGCTGTAATAAACTCCCCAAACTCAAACATGGCAGCAGTCTGTTTCTCGCTCACATTAAATCTGAAATGACTTTCCGGATTGGTGGGTATCTCTTTCCCACGTGGTTATTTAAGGACCCAGGCATTGCTTCTAACACGTATCTTTCAGGCTCATCCTGCTTGTTTGCACCAAGCCAGTGGGTGGGACCGGAGCATGGAAGATAGCACGGGGAAGGTTTTCATAGGCCTGTCCAGGAGGTGATACATGTCACTCCACTGACGCTTCCCTGGCTGGAAGCCAGTAATCAGGCATTATCTAACTGCAAAGAAGTCTGGGAAATGTAGTCTAACTGTGTGTCCAAAAGAAGATATGGGTGGACAGCTAGCAGTCTCTGCCACTGCCATCTGCTTAGTTTATGTCTCCCTGTTTGGGGTGGGTGGCGAGAAACCAAACAGTGAGGAAAACTGTCTCAAATCTCAGCAATAGACTTGACCTTCTACATTCAAGATACTACAGGGAAAAATAACAATAACATTAGGAAACTATGTTCACTCATCTGGTAGGCAGTCATTTTCAAGTTTGATAGTAATGGCAGGAGTTGAGGGAAATGGGTTCTCTTTTACAGGGCTTGTGGGAGAGTAAAGTGTTATAAACACATTGGAGAGTTATTTCTCAGTGTTTATGAAAACTTTAAGTGTTCATGCCCTATGACCCAGCGATTCCACTTCTCACTATCTTTTTGAGAGCAACATTCTTATATGTAGACAGTGAGGCACAAATAAAATGCCTATTGCTAGCAATGCAAAAGATTAAAAATCATCTTGCCCTGACTGGTGTGGCTCAGTGGATTGGGCATCAGCCTACAAACCCGAAGGTCATCAGTTTGATTCCTGGTCAGGGCACAGACCAGGGCATCAGGCCAGGTCTCGGACTGAGGGTATACAAAAGGCAACTGGTCCATGTTTCTCTTCATTTCTTTCTGTCTTTCTCCCTCCCTTCCCCTCTTTCTAAAAGTAAAAAAATAAAATCTTTAAAAAAATAAAAATAAAAATCATCTAAATGTCTAGCAGTAGGGAACTAGGTAAGTAAGCTGTGGTACACTTGTATTGTGGAATACCATAAATGGTTAAAAATATGAGGTAGATATATATGTATACATAGACAGATATGATAAGGGCTTTAAGGCATATTCCAAAAGAAAAAGGCAACCCAAAGAGCACAAGGTACCACTGTACATAACATTTAAAGAAATAAAAACAAGAGCAAGGTAAAACTATGGCGGTCTCTAGATCCATACAAGGTCTGTCCAGAAGGTATCCAGCCATGTGCTATGAAAAATGGGGACATTTATTGAAGAAGATACAACCTACAAGAAACATTCTACAGAGGACAATGATGCCTTGATCCCCTTCAAAGCAGGCACTTTGGGACCTCACACAGTTCTCACAGTTGCCATCAGCGCCCCATCATGTTTTCCTGAATCTCGTCGATGGTCTGAAATCTCTTCCCTTTCAGAGGTGATTTTAGCTTCGGGAAAAGCCAGAAGTCACAGGGCACCAAATCTGGGCTGTAGGGGGGCTGAGTTACCTGGGTGATTTGATGTCTCACCCAAACACTCTGCATGACACGTGATGCACGAGCGGGCGCGTTGTCTCGATGAAGCTGCCAATCACCAGTTGCCCATAGCCTTCTGAATCATCTGAATAGTTTCTGTGGAGGAATGTTTCAGCTTAATGAAAAATTTGATGCAGATGCATTGCTCTACTTACTCATTTTGAATGTGATGGCCACATGGTAGTACAGTTCAACAGCATCAACCGCCCCCACTGACTAGTACAGTGAAGTTGTCATTGTTCACGCATGGGCACTTCAGTCCACTCTCTTGGCTGCCAGGTTACACTGATGTCACGCAAACCATTCTCACTATATTAACAATGGCTGGAGTTTTCCCAAATCTCCTATGTGTTTAGATGTAATAGTATACAGAAAGATCTGGAAGGATATAAACCAGGGAAAAGTTATTACCTTTGAGGACTGAACTGGGTTTGAGATGGTGGTCAAAGGAATTTTGCTTTTTATTGTTTAGATTTAAACATTTTTAAATATATTTTATTGATTATGCTATTACAGTTGTCCCATTTCTTCCCCTTTATTCCCTTCCACCTTGCACACCCCCTCCCATGGCAACTCCCCCTCCCCCCCACTTTAGTTCATGTCCATGGGTCATACGTATAAATTCTTTGGCTTCTACATTTCCTATACTATTCTTAACCTCCCCGTCTATTTTCTACCTACCATTTATGCTACTTATTCCCTGTACCTTTTCCCCCTTTCTTCCCCTCCCCACTGATAACTCTCCATGTGACCTCCATTTCTGTGATTCTGTTCCTGTTCTGGTTGTTTGCTTTGTTCATTTTTGTGTTTTTTTTAGGGTTGGTTGTTGATAGTTGTGAATTTGTTGTCATTTTACTGTTTATATTTTTGATCTTCTTCTCTTTCTTAGATAAGCCCCTTTACCATTTCATATAATAAGGCTTGGTTATGATGAACTCCTTTAACTTGACCTTATCTTGGAAGTACTTTATCTGCCCATCCATTCTAAATAATATCTTTGCTGAATGGAGTAATCTTGGATGTAGGTCTTTGCCTTTCATGACTTTGAATACCTCTTTCCAGCCCCTTGTTGCCTGTAAGGTTTATTTTGAGAAATCAGCTGAGAGTCTTATGGGAACTCCTTTGTAGGTAACTGTCTCCTTTTCTCTTGCTGCTTTTAAGATTCTCTCCTTATCTTTAATCTTGGGTAATATAATTATGATGTGCCTTGAAATGTGTTTCCTTGGGTCCTACATCTTTGGGACTCTCTGAGCTTCCTAAAAGTCTATTTCCTTTTCCAGATTGGGAAAGCTCTCCATTATTTTTTCAAATAAGTTTTCCATATCTTACTCTTTCTCTTCTCCTTCTGGCACCCCTATGATTTGGATGTTGGAATGTTTAAAGTTGTCCTGGAGGTTCCTAAGCCTCTCCTCATTATTTTGAATTCTTGTTTCTTCATTCTGTTCTGGTTGAATGTTTGTTTCTTCCTTCTGGTCCAAATTGTTGATTTGAGTCCCAGTTTCCTTCCCATTACTGTTGGTTCCCTGTATATTTTCCTTTATTTCACTTTTCATAGCCTTCACTTTTTCCTCTATTTTGCATCCATACTGAACAAATTCTGTGAGCAACCTGATTACCGGTGTTTTGAACTATGCATCTATCTGATTGGTTGGCTGTCTCTTCGTTGCTTAGTTGTATTTTTTCTGAAGCTTTGATCTGTTCTTTCATTTGGGTCATTTTTTTTTTTTTGGTCTGGGCACACCTGTTATGTAGTAAGGGGCGGACGGAGCCTTAGGTGTTCACCAGGGTGGGGTAACCCATGTCATTGCGTTGTGGTGCTATATGTTGGGGAGTGGTCCAAGAGGGAACACTACTACTTGCTCAGCTCTCAGTCAGCTTTCAGTCACTTCCTCCACCTCCCACAAGCAAATTGGGCCCTTTTGGTGCTGATTCCCAGGTGAGTAGGCTTGTGTATGTTCTAGGATCTTGTGGGTCTCTCCAAGGAACTCTCCTGTGAGGCTGGGAGTTTCTCCCACTGCCTCAACCCCCACAGGTTCTTTCAGTTAGAGGTTTTGATGTTTTATTCTCCCGCACTGGAACCCTGGGTTGTGCGATATGTCTCACTCCCCAGTTGGGTTGTGTGATATGTCTCACTCCCCAGTTGTCCCTCCCAGTTTATCTTCACACAAACGTGGGACCACCTGGTCTGCCAGCCACCACCTTGCCACGCGTCCTCTCCACCCTGGCTGCCCATCTCTGCCCCTCCTACAGGTCTGGATGAATGTTTCTTCTTTAACTCCTTGGTGTTTGGACTTCCATACAGTTCGATTTTCTGGCAGTTCTGGTTGTTTTTGCTTTTAAATTTGTTGTTGTCCTTCTTTTGGTTGTGCAAGGAGGCACAGTGTGTCTACCTATGCCTCCATCTTGGTGGGAAGTGCTATTGTTTAGATTTTAATTATTATAAAATATCACTAATGTACTACCTATGTAATTAAAAACAAATTAATAAAAAATAGATAATAACTAAAATAAGAAAAATAAAAAACCCAAGTATATTGGACTTTGCAAATATAACAATGTTATTTATTATGTTTTATTGTTATTCTAATGTTTAAAATTTTTGAACAAAACAATGAGAACACTCCCACAAATCTTACTCAGAAGCAGGTCACTTATTCAGAGTCACCTCCAAAATCACAGGCGGGCTTGAGATTGTGACCTCATGTATATTGAACATGTCAGTCAATTTTTCAGGACCAGTAGGAGCTAGTGTGACCCTGTAACCTTGTACATGTTTATCAACAACAGCAACAACAACAAAAAAGAGCTTATCAAGAAAAAGTGGCAGCTCTGACTGGTGGCTCAGTTGGTTGGGTGTCACCCTACAAGCGAAAGGTCACTGGTTCAATTCCGGGTGAGGGCACATGGCTGGGTTGCGGGTTCACCTCCCAGTTAGCGTGATACAAGAGGCAACTGATTGATGTTTCTCACATTAATGTTTCTTTCCCTCTCTTTCTCCTTCCCTTCTTCTGTCTTTAAAAATAAATAAGTAAAATCTTTGAAAAAATAGAGGGACAGGGAGTGCTGCTGTTGTCCAGTAGTTCTTCAATTATGCTCCAGCGGGAGTGAGAATTTCTGTAGCGGAAATCAAAGAGTAGGTCACGCATATTTGTTTTGTTTCTAGAAGAGTTTAGAACGGTACTAGGAACTGAAACTGACTGATGAGTAACACAGCCACTGCCACTTCCCCTGTGGTGCTTGCAGCCTAGAGATGTTTTCCCAATTTACAGAAAACATTTAGTGAATGCATAGAATTTTCTCCATTTGCAGTCTTTTCCTGTAAGCTTTTCCTTTGACTGTTGATATTGCTTCTAGACCAGCAAACACAGACAGCTGCAATAAAGACAAACCAGTAGTGAATGAATATTTACGGGGAAATTCAGAAAGAGGGTTTTAATGTTTAATCTGACAACGAATTTTTTTGGACATGTATGTCTGGTTGTGATATTATCTTCCATTACACATTTTGTTTTTGATCTATAAAAAGAAATTAAAAATATGAATATCTAGGGGGGCGCTACAGAGGACATCATGATTTCGAGGCTTGGAAACAACCTGAAGAAATTTGAAAACCACTGACATATACTTCAGTCTTTTGTGGGGTTGTTTATTTTTCCTAAGGATTCAAAGCATGCAGAAGTTAAGAAGTTTTTCTGAGATTCACACTTCCCTGGCATTTTTCTGGTGTTGTGAGTCATTTCCTTCTGAGCCACAGCTTGGATAGTCACAAGGCAGCATCTGGGTCATGAAAACACAATGTAATAAATTTAAAAAGTTTCCAAATCATCTCTGTCCTTTCCTTGCTTTTCTTAATGCCACAATGTCTACAGTGATACTTCTTGAATGTACTTTTCTTTCCCAGCCGTGTTTTTTTACACACTATAGTTACTCAAAAACTCCCCTGCCAACATTAGCCTACTCCATCTTCTCTCTCTCCTCCTCCTTCCCTCCCAATCATGAATCACAAAAGCCCAAAGCCCTGGTCTGGCCAGAGTGAGCTTGGCCTGGAGCAGGGAAGCAAAGACCCAGAGGCAAGCAGAGGTAGGAAGAAGTAAAGGGCAGTAGGGAGGGAAAGGCAGCGAAGGGTCATAGGTTAATGATTACTAATCTTTCTCATATCATGTAGTCATTTGCTTAGTCAGTAAATATTGGTTAAGTACCTACTAAGTGCCAGAGCCTGGGGATAGAAGGGTAAACAGGATGAACACAGCCTCTATGTTCGTGAAGCTGCACCTAGGGGGGCATAAGGAAGAGTAAGCGGGCATTTGCAGTGTGCAGAATGAGTGCTGTGGCCAGCAGTGCAAGGTATTGTGGGAGCTCAGGGGCTGGGGCAGAGGTAGGAGGAACTTCCGGATAAAGGCCACACAGCACACCAAGAAGCCAGAGGCTGCTAGTTGCCCTCTTCTTCCTTTAGTAATAGCATGTCCAAAATTTAGGTGGTCACTGGCTACCTAGCTAGAGACTATATTCCCAGCCTTCCTTGCAGCTAAGTTCAGCCACGTGATGAAATTCCGACTGTGTGAGATGTGAGCAGAAGCGATGTGTACAGCTTCTGGTTTATGCAAAGAAGAGGAAGACTGTGGCTTCCTTCTCCTATTCTGTTGTCTGGAAAGTGGGCCTGGAGGTGTGACGGGGACAGCCGTCTTAGACCATGAATTGGAGGCTCAAGGGTCAAGGTGGCAGAGGAGAAAGGTAGAATGGACCAGAAACAATACTGTGCATCAGAGTTGCCCCAGCCCAAGACCTATTATAGACTGTTATGTAAGAAACAAAAAATTTTTTGTCTGGTATAAGTTACTATTATTTACTGTTAGGACAGCTGGACCAAACCATGGAGTCATATATCAGGCTTAAAAGAGAATTCCAAATTCCTAATCTCCTCTTCTGAACCACTTGGGATCCCGTTGTGTAACTCGGGAGCGGTCCTTGTCTCAGCCCATCTGGAGGGATTAGGAATCGGCTGTCAATGTTTTAGATTCAATCAAGAGGTTGCTTCACGTATGTAAGTACTTTAGCAATTTAATTCCCTTGGAATTTTCTTAAAGACAGAGAGCCACTGCCTTAGATGCTGAAAGAGTAGTTTGAAGGAGAAGGATTTATGTATTTGGCCCCAAATTGAACTCCTTTCTATTAGGAAGACACAGGACATGCAGAAACCAGGACTGCAGACTCATTTTTCACTCTTTGACTTAGAGCTCTTTAGCTCAGATCAGGGATGGACACTGGATTAGAGTGGAGACTGCCCATCAATTCCTGGGCAAGTCCACACAGGCGGCGCCTGCTTGGTTTCCAGGCTTGCTCTTTAGGCTCTGGGCCATTTCTTATGTCTTGACCCCATTCCAATGCACAGTTCCCTGCTCTTCCTCCCTCCAGGGCACTGTGGCTGGCTGTCACTGCCTCTCAGCCATGCCATTTGGGAGAGTTGAGCTCTCAGAAGCAAACCTATGACTGTGATGGCATCTGGTTCTTCACAGATAGTATCAGTCAAGATCAGTTGGGTTTTGCTGCAGTAACAAACAACCCCCAAACTTCAAATGTAATGTGGCTCAGCAGTGTCTGCTCATTTAACCACTCAATGGTTCCCAGATGACCATCTTATGACACTACCTTTCAACAGGAGGCATCAGGCTTTTCTGAGGCACGAGAAGAGAGGACATGGATAATTAGGGTTTCTGATGCTTCCAAGCAGAAGTAAGTTTATTGGTCATGCAAGTCATATAGCCAGTTCTACCTTCAAGGGCTAGGAAGTAGAATCCTCCCCTGTGTCTGGAAAGGGAGGGGGACTGGAAATACTGGTGAGCAGCAGCAATGCCTACCACATGGGTAAGCACAGTGAGTCTTCAAAGCAAGTGTGGACCCCAGGAGATACACAAGATCATCCACCAGGTATAGGAAGACATAGTAGAACTTTTAGTTATATTTATGCTTTAACTCCTTTTTAAATTTCTGTTTTTTGAGTGTGTCTATTATGTCTATTATAATGAGTATGTCTATTTATATGGTGCATAATGTATGTGTAGTTGTACATGATTATAATTTGTAAGTAAATAAATATGCATGTACTGGGGGTGCATGCTCAAAAAAAGTTTTATGCATGGCACAGACAACAATCCGCTGAGCCAGAGAATAGGGCCCAAAGGCCCTCAGGCTGTGAGCGCTGAAGGCTCTCTGGAAATAGGGTCTGGATTCCTTAACCCCAAGGTGACTTGGTTTTCTTGGCTATAAAATTCCAATCGTGATTCCCTTTTTAGAAACTAGGGTGGATACCCAATAGGTCCTTAGAGAACAGAGGCTGAGAGGGTAGAATTGGGATGAATAAATTTTTCCCTCACTTGCCTGTAGCTAGCAAATGCAAAAGCAGCTGCAGTGCTTTGCAGGTCCGCAGAGAGGCGATGTGCATCCGTGACCGAGCTTGGTGCAAGGTGTACGGTGTGGGTGCGCCGGGCGTGTGGTGGCGACTGGTGTCACGTAGAGAAAGCTGAACATCTTTGAAAGGTCTGCTCTAAGAGGAGGTAAGTCTTTCTGATGGAGAGAGACTAGGGAGAGAGAGAGAATGAATGCATGGGTGCGTATGTGCGTACCTGTGTGTTTGTCCACACGTGGCTGGAAGCTCACGTGGATACAGTCTATAACTTTTTCTTCCTTCCTCCAGTTTCCCAGCTTTGGGACATGGACGTAAGGGAAGAAAGACCACAGAGGGGGAGACTGGTGCAGGGAATAAGGGACAGGTGCCAGTGGCAGACGTGTGGTGAGAAAGTGTCAGGAGACAGGTCTGAAAGTAAATGCCGGAAATGACAGTTGTATCTGAGCTGTCAGCAGACCAGGAGATGAAAGCTGGTGATGCAGAGACCCTGGAAGGCGGCTCGGACTAGGGTGCACTCGACAGTCTGCAGGTGGGCAGGAGCAGCCCTGGTCCTGTATCTTATACTCAGCCAGGGGCCTGGGCTGCCTGGTGTCTCCAGCCAGGGCATAAAGGTACGAACTCCGTGTCTGTGTCTAATGCAGCAGCATCTCCCCTTAAAGACTTGCTCTCTCTCACCTGCCCCTTTCATCCGTGTGAAGGACACCATCCGTTTTCCAGCCATCTAGGCTAAAACCCTCAGCCTGCCTCCTAGCACCTACCCAACTCCCACCCATCCTGCAAAACCTCCCGCCAGGGCTGCCCTTTGAAGCTCCACGCCCTCAGACAGCAGTAAACCGTACACCCTCAGAACTGTTGAATTCATTTTCCTTTGTCTTTTCTTTTTAAATAGAAATTCCAACGTGTTCTTTTTGGATCTCAATGGCTCGTCTTCTACACAACCCGTAAGCCCCTACTGAAAAGACTGATGGATGAGAGTAAAGGGAGGTGCATTTTCTCTCTTTCTCTTTTTGATTTTATTTTCTATTTTTATTTTATTATTTTTTTATTTTTATGGTATTTTTTTCCATTATGCTTTATTCCCGCTTGTCCTCCCCTCCCCCCACCGCAATCACCACACTGTTGTCCATGTCCGTGAATCCTTTTTCCTTTTTATTCCATCCCTCCACCCCTCAGCCACCCCTTGTCCTCAGAGCTGTCAGCCACTCTCCATCTACGAGTCTGTCTCTGTTTTGCTTGTTAGTTCCGTTTGTTCATTAGATTCCACAAATGAGTGAAATCATATGGTACTTGTCTTTCTCTGACTGGCTTATTTCAGTTAGCATAATGTTCTCCAGGTCCATCCGTGCTGCTGCAAAGGGTAAAATTTTCTTCTTTTTTACGGCGGAGTAGAATTCCATTGTGTAAATGTCCCCTGGTTGTTTTATCCACTCATCTACTGATGGACACGTGGGCTGCTTCCAGATCTTGGCTATTGTAAATGATGCTGCAATGAACGTAGGGGTGCTTATGTTCTTTTGAATTGATATTTTGGTTTCTTCAGATAAATTCTCAGAAGTGGAATTGCTGGGTCATAAGGCAGCTCCATTTTTAATTTTTTGAGGTATCTCTATACTGCTTCCCACAGTGGCTGCACCAATCTGCATTCTCATCAACCATACAAAAGGGTTTCCCTTTCTCCACATCCTCACCAGATCTTGTTATTTGTTGATTTATTGATGACAGCCATTTTGACAGGTGTGAGGTGATATCTCATCATGATTTTAATTTGCATCTCTCTGATGATTAGTGATATTGAGCATCTTTTCATACGTCTATTGGCCATCTGTGTGTTCTTTTTAGAGAAGTGTCTATTCAGGTCCTTTGTCCATTTTTTAATTGGATTGTACTTTTTTGTATTTTAAAATACACTTTTGGAACTTTTACCTTTCTTATAATTATTAGTATGTATTTGTTATCCATATATTATATTATAGGTCCTTGTAGCCATGCCTCATTTATTTGTCTATCCCAGTTACAGATACCCAGTAAGTGTTTATAACTGATTGGAAATACTAAGCCTGTGATAGGAAATCACACTTGTTACTCATTGGTTTTTGTGGGCTCAAGTGTGGCCTTTGCCCTGGTCTAAGTTCCAGTTCTCTCCTTCACTCCCTTACCAACTTCTTCATACACCATGCATGCACTCTCTCTCACTTCCATTGCCATATTCATTCAATCATTCATTCATTCAGCAACTCTTTAGTGGCACGTGACTGAATACAGGTGAATGCAGAGCCATGTTCTCTGCCTTAATGGGGAAGGTGATAACAAAAGTGAACCGATTAATATATACTTACAAACTACAGATGCAGAATTCAGAAGAGGAACCAGCCAGTGGGGAAGGCAGTTTGACTCAGATCTGTGGTTGATTTGAGTCTGTGTCTTTCAAACAGAGGAGTCAGCTGCACACAGAGCTGAAGGAGGGGCCCGGGCAGAGAGATCTGTTGCAGGAAGACCCAGGGAGGGCGGGGAGGGTTGCGTGAGGCCAAAGGATGTTATCTCTGCGCTTCTAAGCCCTGGATGGGTTCTGAGTTTTCTCTTTAGAACCCTGGGAGCATCTCATATGTACTCGACTCTTAAAACCTCTCAAGATGCTTTTCAACAAAGCTTAAAGGTGAATTCCATTGCTTCTTACAGAGTTATCCCCAGGTGAACAGGTGTAAAATCCATGTTCTTCTTGTATGAAAATTACGTGGGTGATCTAATTTAATGCCTTTTTGCTATATATCACTGGTTCTCACCTAGGGGTGATTTTTGTCCCCTGGGCGGCATATGGCATTGTCTGGAGACAATTTTGGTGTCACACCTGCTGGGGGTGCTGAGGTTGCTATTGGCATCTAATGGGTAGAAGTCAGGGATGCTGAAATCATCTTATGACATGCAGGACAGCCCACCATAGCAAAGAATTGGCCCTAAATGTCAATAGTGCTGAAGCTGAGATGTCTCGATACAGCTATAGTCAGATAAACATTTTCTTTTGATAAATGGGAAACTGAGGCTGTGACGGAGGCTGCCAGTTGCCACCTCACAGCCAGTGTTCCCGCTGTCCTTAGGAGAAAAAGCCTATTTTCTTCAATATCACCACACACCCAGTGAAAGGCTGCAATTTCTCCATACCCACACAGTTAGACGTGGCCACGGGACTCAGTCCTGGCCACTGGGATGTCAGCAGAAATGTCTTGTCCTTTGGGGAAGGTTGCTAATGGCACTGACTAGGCTTGCAGTGCTGCCCTGGGGATGTTTTGCCCTTGTTTTCCTTGTTTTCTGGCACATAGAACGTGGTGTGATAGCAAGAACTCAAAGAGCCATCTCGGCATACCAGTGACCTTGAGGATGGAAGCCAGGAAGTGGCCTTGAGATGACCTCGAAAACAGCAGGGCACAAAGGTGGGAGGAGCCTTGGCCTCCAATGGCCTCATGAAGCCCCCAGGGCCCCTCCCTCCAGACATCTTTTATGTGAAAGACTGAACCTATGTGGGAAAGTGTCTGTAACTTTGGGGTGTCTGCAATCTATGGCTGAATCTCCTTCTAGCTGAGAGATGGTCACCAAGGAGACTGAAGGTCCATGGCTCTTTCTACTCCATCTCGGGGACTCCGCTCCCACCACGGGTACCCTTCTCTGTGGCTCTGGTCTCCTCGCATGCCAAATTGTCAGCTAGCCTCAGGCGCCATTTTCATAATTTTCCAAGTTCTCGGTCAGATCCTACCTGGGTGGGGCGGCATTTGCATGTGGCCCATCTTCCAGGATCACGCCCCGGGTTGTTTAAGGACTTCCCCACTTTTGGGGGTACGTCACGGGGCAGGCTCAGCACAGTTGCCTCCTTGCCCTCCGATCCCCGGGAGATGTTTAGAAGCTGTGAGTGAGACTGAGCACGGGGTGGCACCGTGTTGTCGCTTTGGAAGTTTCAAATTCTGTGTCGTAGCTTGGATTTGGAAGTGCAGCGACGTTTGCCAGAGGCTGGAGTTTTGATGTGGGGCAGAGAAATAGCTGTTACTTTGAGGGGGAGAGAAACACTTTCCATTTCTTTGGGGAAAGATAAGTAAGGCAACTTTGCGGTTTCTCACTTCTGATCTTCTGGAGAGCAGATGTTCCTTGAGGAACGGCTGGTCCAGAGGCGACGTATTTAAGTTCGCAAACACCACACATTTAGATGTTAGACATTTCAGTGTTGCTAAAGAAAACCACCAAACTGAACAGCCAACTTTCCCTCTTCGTTTTGCCAGAGAGAGACTTTAAAAAAAAATGAACTTGGCTGCTGGTAGCGGCGCGGGCTCATTTGCCAGTCTCAGGAATTGGGGAACGGAGTGGGGGGGGGTGGCTGGGGTAGCAGAGGAGTGGCAGGAGGAGGTGACAAAGAGAGAGTGCCTGGGTGCACAGGGAAGCCCCCCCTCCCTCAGGGGACATACAGGGAACCGCTCCCATGGGCCCAGGTTCACTCCCGCTCGCCCACCTCCCAAGAGGTGCTACCCCCAGGCTGCAGGGGAAACCCACCCCTTTGCCACATGGGTGTTATCTCCTAAACGTGCAGGAGAAACTGGCAGAAGACAGCCATAGGTAAATGAATGGAAAGGACTCGTTTGGATTTTGAATGGGTGCGGCCCAGGTTTAGGTGGTACGCTTTGGGCTGGGCAAACGGCTCCTCTTAGCTTTCTAACCCTCTTAGCATTTCTGCGCGTTTTAGTTTTAAACGTGGTGGGGGATGGATGTTGTGGGAGGTTCTTACACAGAGCGGGGAAGTGGAGCTTCGAACAGCTACCTCTTGGCTGTGGTGTGAAGAAGACAAAATTCAGCTTTGTATTTTTAGCAGGGGTGGGGAAGCAGGGAGAATCTTTGATGCGGGGTTTTAAGTTTCTTCTGGAGGTTGAGGATGGGAAGCTGGGGACGGTCCCTCCAAACACCTGCTCAGAGCCCCCAGCAACAGTGTCAGGAGTAAGCTTGCCATGCAGACAGCAAAACGCCATCTTTTCTTGGTGGGGTGGGGGGGTGGCGACTCCAGATGCCAGCGCCCTGGTGGAGAAACTGAGGCCCCATGAGTTGCAGCGACTTGTCTCCTGTTGCTCAGCAGTTCCCGGGGAGGAATGGGGCCAGCCCAAGTCCCCTGTCTTCTAGTTGAAGGGTTTTGTCTGTGTGATTGGTTTGGCTTCAAATATCACTCTCTACTCTGGTACTTGGACATGTTCCATACATGCCTCGCTATGTGAAGCTCTTTCTTAAAATAGCAAAAAGATAAACTCATCTGAAGGGACGGAAGGACCTTGTGAAGGGAACTGGGCATAATCACAACTCACCCTGGTTTCACTAGTTCAAGCAGGCAGATGGTGGATGGAATGGAAGCCAGACAATTTGCATTTACCAAATTAGCACCCGTCTGTTAGTCTGCAGAAACGGGAAAGAAGGGGCATCTCTCTTTTCACCATATAAGGTAAGTAAAAACCAGTGCTTACGGAGTGATGGCCCTACGGGAGGCAGAGGCAGTGCTATCCCAGCTGCCCCTCTCTCAGCCACATGCCTCCCCCTCCCGCTGCTGGTGGGAAGCAGCCCAGAGCGATGGCAAGAACTCAGCCTGTGGAGTCAGACAGTCGTAGGTTCAAACCCCAGCTCTGGTACTTGCCACAGCCTGTGTAGCATTGGACAGCCTAACCCCAGGGAGGCTGTTTGCTCCCCTGTACAATGGGGATAATAGCATCTATTAATCCAGTGAAGTAAAGAGAAGTAAAATGGGTAGGTCTGGTGCAGTGACAGCTTATTAGTCACGGCTGGCAACCACACTCTGACCCCCTCTAGTCTTCGCCTGTATATGGCAGGGGTCACACGAACAGTGGCCAAGGGGACCAAGGAGTATGGCTGGCCCAGGGCAAATTCCTTCCCCGCAGCCCACCGCTCTGGTCAGCCTGACTGAAGGAGGGACGGGGCTGCATACTGCTTGGCTGACAGTCACAATGCAGAGCCGAGGGGAGCCGTGGGCACAGTGGTGAAAGAGGCAGTTGGTCACTCACCGTCCTCTCCGCCAGCCCTTACTGAGGCCCCCACTCTGTGTCTGGCCCTGCCCCAGCACTGGGGAGATGGCCCTGCCCTCAAGGAATTCAAAGTCTAGAAGGGAAGATCGCTCTTTAAACGAGTAATTATGACAGACATTTAAAAATGCTTTCATCAAAGTGTGATGAATCCTACCTGGCAGGAAAAGGAAGGCGTTGGGGGGTGGTCACTTTTGTAGACACTGAACTGGACCTTGAGGGCGGGTGGGGATTTGGGCAGGTGGCCAAGGGGGCGGAAGGAACAGCGTGTGAACGAGGCCTCAGGGTGCGGCAGGGCCAGGCTCTCCGTGGGAGCCGTGGGCAGCGTGGGGGGCGAGTGTCCGATCGCCCTGGAGTGTTGCTTGTGAGCCACTGAGCGAGGCCTGCCCTGGCCCTGAACGTGGGCCTGGAAACAAGGATCATCGCCAGTCAGGGGAGTGACCCCGTCAGCTGTACACTCATGGGAGATCAGTTTGGCTCCGAGGGGAACATGCAGCGTGAGAGGCAAGAGTGGGGGCAGGGAGGCCAGGTTTTCCACTGTTACAAGAGCGGGGAGGGCCTTTGCCAAAGCAGCGCCAGAGGGACGGGTTTCAGTCACGGGGAGAAGAGAGACGGGGCAGGCTTGGCGGGAACTGGATGTGGGGCGTGAGTGGCAGGAGGCCGAGGACGATTGCCCGTTGCTTCCCTGGGTATTCAGAATCTTGGAGCACTTTTCTCTTACGGCACTTAAATAGAACGCTTGTGCTTTGTTTCCCCTCCGCCATTGGACCGGGCGCTCCCTGAGTGCCCGTGCTATGCCGTGTTCGTTCCAGCTGTGCCCCTCATGCTAACACAGAATAGAGGTCCGATAACCTTTGCATTAATCACAGATAAATGAAGGAGTAAATGAATGAATGAATGGCCTCTTCATTCTGCCTTATATTTCACAGTGTTGAGGGGAGAGTGTGTGCCCAACTGGTTTGTTCCAGCTTCCAGCATCGGGTCTGATGGGTGCCTGCCAAGCCCCAAGGGATGAAGTTGATGATGATGGTGATGATGGTGATGATGATGATGATTATAGTGATGATGGTGATGATGCACTGCTGCTCACCTTCCCCTCTCCAGCACACACGGCTTCCTAGCTTCCCCAGGGAATTCAGGCCTGCTGATTAATTAGTGTAAGCAAAGTGTCCCGGTTGGAACTTCTTGGCTGAGGAAGCCACAGGCTCAAGGGACACGTCCATTATACTGTGATCATGCTCTCACAGTTTGCCAGGGGACCTGACCAGTGTGGCTCAGTTGGTTGGGCCTCACTCACAAAGCAAAGGGTCGCTGGTTTGATTCCCAGTCCGGGCACATGCCTGGGTTGTGGGCCTGGCCTCTGGTAGTGGCGTGTGTGGGACGCAACTGATCCATGTTTCTCACACATCAATGTCTCGCTCCCTCCCTTCCCCTCTCTCTAAAAATAAATAAATACATTTTTTTAAAGGAAGATGAAACTCTAATTCCCTTAGCCTGGTTATTGTACTTCAGAACTATCCATCTCTCCATCTATAAAATTTTCCCTTGGTTCCTCATCGGCTCAACGTAGGTTTGTAGCTGCTCTTCTGCCTGCCCTGCGCGGCTCCTGGCTGGGTGGGGGGAGCCCTCGGGTGAAGCAGAAAGCGATCAGGGGCCGGTGGCGGGGGGAGCAGAGGGGCAGTGTCATCCTTAACAATTTGAACCACCCAAGCAACTTCTCCAGGACTTTAACCTGTCGCGCGTCTTACACGCTCAGAGGGCACGGCTCCTGTGAGCACACGCTGGGAATGGGGAGGAGCAGGGCACAGGTTTTCTGGGTAAGTAAGGATTATCAAAGATCCTTGTTTTGGTTAGTTTTGTTAAACTCGTTTTCAAAGGCTTTGGTTCGTTTCCCTTCCTTAAGCTGTTTGAGCACTGAACACTCTTTACTCTTGATTTCGTGATGCAGAAAGCATTGAGGGTCGTGATTCAGAATCCTCAGCCTGGAATCCAATTTTCAATGTGCATGACCACAGCGGCGGAAGGCTCAGGGGGGCTGGGTACCTCGCATTCCAGGACACATTCCTGATTTTCTTCGGCAAACTTCCACCTATCCGCTTGTTTCTTGTGATTGGCCTCTTCTGAAAGGTGGAGACCGCTAACTCTGAATATACAAGGGTTGGAATTGCTTTCTGGTGAGTGAAACTTTTACTGGATATCAGATGCTGCCTCCTCCCTAGCTCCTCTCAGGCCAAACGTGAGATGTGGCCCTGTGACTCGGGAGGGCTAAACAGAAACCGTGTCCAGCCCTATCGGGAACCCCTGATGTGAGTTTGGATAGACAGCCAGTTATAATGACTGTTTCAGAAATGCAAATTCGTTCCAATGCAATTGATGTCGTAGGGAACAATTTGAGCATAACACGAATTTCACGTTTACTTATGTGCGATTTAGCCTCTGAGAAACACTGGGTGAATGCAGAAAACCGCACACAGCTAACTGAGCAGCACAGACATGTGCAGAATGTGCACACACAGACGCTTCAAACACCCTCTGGTGACCTACGTTCTCCAGTTCCGTTCTGATCCATGCCCATCCATATCTGCTGTTATAACTGTCTGTCGATTCCAGATAACCTTCCTTGCAGAAGGTCACAGTAACTGACAAACTGCCACCTTGCTGCTGCGCATTTCCACAAGCAAACGTCAGGGCTTCTTCAGATAAAGTACCATGTTTATTGGCGTGTGTATGGATTTCTTAACCATTTCACATGTGTAAAATTGAGCCGCCATTTGTATTGGAGTCTTCTTTTTCTAGTGTGTCATTGGTGAAGTGTTTGAGTGTTGTATCTGAAACTTCATCTTTCCCGTAAGCCCTGGGGAGCTTCTTGTGCAATTTTGTACATCATGGTGATTCTTAAGAACACATATGTTGCATTACAGCAAACCAGGCAGTCCCTGGGGGCTGTGAGCCTCACTCCCACCAGACGAGGGGAGGGAAGATAGTGTCCATTTTGGAGAGAGGGAATCTTGCTTAATATGCAAGTAACATCCGACCTCTTTGCCACAGGCCCCTGGTGTAAAGATACACTTACGAAGAATGTTTCTAAAAGGGTGCGTTATAGCTTCCAGTTAAAGGAAACGGAAAATGGAGCAACATTTTAAAATAGCTGTAGGAGGCGGTATCGCTTCAAGTTTACACATGTGATATCCAAGGTATAGAACACACGTGCCCCTCAGTTACGCCTCCAATTTCTCTGTGAAACACAGAAAATGTTCAGGGACGAATAAGGGACAGGATTGGCACATAGTAAGTCCTTATGGACTAGACGCGGTATATACATTATCTCATTTAATCTTCACGCTGCATTTTGCCATATTCTTCAAGTGCTTGTTGAGCCCCTGCTGTGTATTGGGTGCTCACCTGGGTGTGTGGTTACACCGGCGAGCGGAACCCACGGCAGCCCCCTGGAAGCTGGACATCTAGTGGAGTGAGATAGACAGCAAAGCAGCAAAGCAGCATATGCTTGGCCATGGGGTGGAACGCGGTACGGAGAAAGGTAGGGCAGGGGGCGAGGGGACAGAGGGACAACTGTGGAGGCCTGAGCAGGGAGCAGGCAGCACTGCCATCTCCACTTCTGCAGGTAGAGCAACTGAGGTAAAGCTAAAGGGGCCAAGTGGCTCAGATTCTTCCGCACACCATTGTGGGGCGAGGGGGCGGGAAGAAGGGAAGGATGGAATCTGTCTCTGGCTGGCGGGGGGAGGCAGGAAGTATAGTGAGGACTGGGCTGAGTCTCATTTCTCTTCCAAGTCCACCTTCTTTTGATGCCTAGCGGTTGCCGCTGTTGAAGCTCGACCTTGCTAAGACACAGCTTCCCGCCTGTTATTGCAGCCTCGCTCAAGGTTCTGGGGGTTGGTGTGAGACAACTGTGTTCCTTTCCCAGGGCTGCGTCTGAGAAAAGCTCACGCTGGGTTCCTTTGTTCCCACACGCCGGCCAGTTTCACTTCTGGCCCCAGATGCGAAGCAGTTCTCCAGCGCCAGCGAGCTGTCCTGCAGTTCAGTTCTGTACTGGTACTGCATTTACCCGGAGTTAGTGTTGGATCCCCCAAGTTCAGGGCTCAGTCCTACGAGACTTCAGCTGCCAGTCACGAGTCCTGGTCGCCACTGTACTTCTGACTGACCTTTATATATCGGGGTTCCTGCGATTCCCTCCTTGGGCTTGATAATTTGCTAGAACGGCCCACGGAACTCAGGGCAACCTGAGTTCAGCGGTTTATTATAAAGCGTATAATGAAGGATACGGATGCGCAGCCAGGTGGAAAGATACCTAAAGTGAGATATGAGGAAGAGGCATGAGACGCATGTATATTCTCTGGGTGCGCCACCCTCCCGGCACCTCCAGGTGTTTGTTCAGCAACCCAGAAGCCCTACAAACCCCACCTTTTTACAATTTTTATAGCGGCTTTATCATGTAGGCAGGACTGAGAGTTCACTCAGTCTCCGGTGCCTTTCCCAGAGGATGGGGGATTAGGCTGAAGATACCAAGCTTCTGATCATGGCTTAGTCTTTCTGATGACCAGCCCCCAACCTGTAGCTGCCCAGGCGCCCACTGACAGTCACCTCATTAGAACAAAAGATGCTCCTATCTCACAGGAAATTCCGAGGGATTTAGGAGTCCTGTGTCAGCAACCAGGGTCAAAGACGACCTAATGGAACAAAAGATGCTGCTGCCACTCATATCGCTTAGGACAACATAAGGAGCCCTGTGCCAGGAACTGGGGGCAGATGTATATATATATTTCTATTATTTCACAGGCTGATATAACAAAGCTTCACAAAGTAGGTGGCTTAAAACGACAAAAAAGTTTTTTATCTCTTAGCTCTAGAAGCTAGAAGTTAGAGATGGAGGCATCAGCAGCACCCTTGAACGCTCTGGAGTTTTCTTTCCTGCCTCTTCCTAGCTCCGGGTGGTGGCCAGTAACCCTCGGCGCCCCTTGGCTTACAGCTGCAATCACTCCGCTCCCTGTCTGCACCTTCGCGTGGTGCTTTCCCCGTGACTCTCGGTGTGTGTCCAAATGTCCTTCTTCTTGTAAGGACGCCAGCCGTATTGGATTAGGACCTACCTTCCTCAAGTGTGGCCCCGATGTGACGTGACTACATCTGCAAAGGCTGTGTTTCCAAATAAAGCCACACTCACAGGTCCTGGGGATCAGGACTGGCGCACATCTGTTGGGGCGGGGTGGGGGGGACACACAATTCAACCTGTTAAAAATGAACAAACCCATGAGTCTGTCTCTGTATTGGTTGTTAGTTCAGTTTGTTCATTAGATTCCACATATGACTGAAATCGTATGGTATTTGTCTTTCTCTGGCTGGCTTATTTCACTTAGCATGATGCTCTCCAGGTCCATCCATGTGGCTGCAAAGGGTAAAACTTTCTTCTTTTTTACAGCCGAGTTGTACTCCATTAAATGGTAATGGGAAAAAAATATACAATTTAAAAAATTTTAAGGTGAAAAAGGAATGTAGGATTCAGGAAATAAAAACAAATAAACAAAAAGAACAAACCAAGTCCCAACTATCTGTCTGGTTTCCTGTGTCCCCAGAGCTGGCCAAAGCTACCGATGTCACCTGCCTTCGTAAGAAGCCCTCCATGCACCGTCACCCCTCTGGGGCTTGGAATTTCCCACCAGGTGCCACGTCCCCTATCCATTCTCCAGGGCTGAAGTCCAGCTGTTCCTTGTCCTCAGACCCTCTCTGATTGTAACTCTTTCAGCCCCTAGTGAATCTCTCCTTTGAATTCTTACAACCAGTGCTCAGACATGGCTTCATCAATGTCGTACATTAAAAAAAAAAAAAAAAAATCAAAGCCTAGTTCGAAGGCTCTAGGCTAGTGTGGGTAGAAGGCCAAGCGCATGGACCTTGGCATGACCCAGCAAGGATTTGGATTTAGCTCTGCCAACTGCCCAGCTGTGTGACCCTGAGTAAGTTCCTTCTCCTCTCTGTGCCTGCCTCAGCGTCTCTGTCAGTAAAATGTGGAGGATAACAACGCCAATCTCATAGGTTGTATGGGAATTAAATGAGATGAGTGCTGTGGAGTGCTCAGTGTGGGACCCACACTTCAGCAATTTTTAGTGGCAGTCCTGGGGACCTGCCTTTTGAAAGAGCCCCTGTCTTGGTTGCTGCTGAGGCTGGGCTGCTGTGCACTGTCACGGCTGGGGTCCACAAAGGAAGGACCGCCAAGGTTGCGACAGGAGGGAAGGGCAGGACCTGGTCGGCTGGATCCCAGGAAGTGGCTGCTGCAGAGTCTGGTGCAAGCAAGGTCATGTCCAGGGGCGGAGATGAGACCTGTGGCCCTCTGCACATAGAAGCAGAGGCATGTCACGGCCCCTGCCCTTGGATAGGGAAACAGTTGACCAAATGAATGAATCACTGAACAATGGTAAGTTGGCTCTAAGTGGTTGTAGAAAGAGATATAAATAGGGTGGCGCTCCGAGTCAATGCTTATTTCCAGTCAGAGAGCAGGAGGGTAGGGAAGCCATTTCTCTCATTTCACACAAGTTGGGGTTTGCTGGATGTTTGATGAACTAGAGGCAGGGACTGGAGTGTTAGCTGCCTTCTGTCTCTTTTCTCCTCTCTGTTCATGTGTTCATCTTCTCTTCTTTTGAAGACCAGCTTCTCCAGCTTCTGCAGGCTGCTTGGCAGAGCACAGGGTCTCTCTCTATCAGAGCTCTTGGGGGCTCAGGGGCCTCTATCCAAAGGGAGACCCATCTCTCTCAGCACCCGTCCAATGCC
>PVJI01018265.1:0-33771 GCA_004026765.1 Micronycteris hirsuta | reverse complement strand
AACCAACCGTATGGGAAGACATATTTGCCAATGATACCTCAGACAAGGGTCTGATCTCTAAAATATATAAAGAACTCATACGACTCCACTCCAGGAAGACAAAAAACCCAATTAAAAAATGGGCAAAAGACCTGAACAGACACTTCTCAAAAAAAGACATACGGAGGGCCCAAAATCATATGAAAAGATGCTCAATATCCAGTCAGATTTTAATTGCAATCAAACTACAGAATCCTCTGTCTGGTGATTCGTCTCGGGGCCAGGATGGATCTACTTCTCTGTGTACTACTCCAAAGGCAATAAGCTTCTTGACTTTAAACCTTGTTTGTCCAAAGACACTGGGCTTGATTAATATCTCCAGCCAGCTCGCCAATCTTAAACAGCAGTAAGTTCATCAGTGAACATGTGACTTCTCATGTGACTTTATACTGATCAGTAAACTATCTAATTCTAACCAGGAATAGAGTTGAGCTGCTTGTAGCTACTGACTTTGGAGTTTCGAATGAAGACTTTGAATAAGGTCTTTCAAATTCTGATTATTCACCCACCCATGTTAGCCACTCTGGGGGTGCACTGAATTAAAACTTCAAAACCAGCATTTTCTGTGCTGAAATATCTGAAAGTAATTTAAAGCAATGCAATATGTTTGGTAGATCATTTTATATTAAAGGCTTTGTATCCTGTAAATACTAACTTGCCCTCTCTGTGCCTCAGTTTACGTCTATAAAAACAGGGTAACAACAGGGATTACTTTACTGAATTGATGTGAGTTTTAAATAACTTAATACCTATTAAGCACTTAGAACAGCCTATACCAAATAAATATTGGCATTTGCTACTATTATTACATTATTCTCATTTCATAATTATTCACTCTTTTTAAGAATATAAACAGTTTTTTTTTTTAATATTTGAGTTGTAGGTTATCGGTGTTTTGGACATTATTTTCCTCCAAGTTCTCAGAGTCTCTCTTCTTCTCTCTTTCATCACTTAATATTTTCTGTTTGTTTTGTTTTTCCTATTTGGCCATTGATGAATAAAATGAAATCTCCCAGACAGCGTAGTCAGGATATGTGGATTACTCACATCTCCCATGCAAATCCCTCTCAGACTGCTCAGGCAAGTCCCCAGGCAACCAGGGGTTCACGAGGAGAGCCAATGTCCCCTCTGAGCATGGAAGGAAGAGTCCGGGTTGTATGTGCTGCTCTTCGCCTGACCCCTGGCTGCTCGAAGCAGTGAACAGGTACCAATTTCCCTTACAGGTGTGCGACCAGGTTTTATGCCTCCAAAACACAAGCTCCCAAATACGGCCCCTCGCTTAGATTTAGATGTCAGGAGTAATTGCTTATCCTATAGAGTGCTTTTGTCATTATTGCTATGCTGTGCTTTGTTTGATACAATCTGTCAACATTTAAAACTTGGGAGACCTTCTATTAAAGCCCATATTTCAGGTTTCTCTTGAAATAGCAGAAGTTCAGGCAACAGATGAAAAGAAACAGATAGCAGCTGCCCCTTTCCATGTGTTCTCCGATTTGTCCTAATTCTTCCGCTGCTCGTGGGCTCCCCACCAAAAGGCCAAGTGGCTCCTGCTGTGTGTGTCTGTGGCTTTGCCTTTTCTTTTCTTCTGGTACAGATAAATTTCCTGTATTCAACCTACTTGCACTGTATCCCCCTGTCCTCTGTTTTCCTTCATGCTAAAATAGATAAAATGCCAGGTTTTTATCTACGTTCAGCTCCCCACTTGTGTTCTGAGTCCCATTTTCTTCTTTTGTGTACTGAAAGATTCTGCAGTCTTCTGCACTGTCGGCTTCCCCTCTCTTCCGGCTTACTCTTATTTGCGTGAAAACATGCAGTAATATATTTCTTCTATAAAATCCCCATTGTTTTCACACCCAACATCAAACTATTGCCATATTTATTATTATTATTGCCTTTCATAACAAAATTTAATCTAGTTGATACATAAGTTGCTTATCCTTCTCTTTGTATTCCCTTTTCAAAGTCCCTTCAATTAGGTTTATAATTCCCTCTACTCCACTGAAACCACTCTTGTCAAAGTCACTGATAACTTCCATGTTGGTGAATTAAAAAATCAGTTCTCTGTTGTTACCTTAACTAGACACCTCATCAGCATTTGCAAAGCTATTTAATAATCTTTGTTTATAATGCTTTCTTCTGTTGGTTTCCCTGACACCCCACTTAAGTTTTTCTTCTTAACTCCTTAACCCTTTTCAAGCTTCTTTGAAGGGTTCTCCCCATTTTATCTATATCCTATCACTTCATTTCTCATTTATATTTAATATCCTTTACCTCATTCCTCGTGTCTCTTCTCTCCTTTGACCATGCTCTGCCATAGACTGTAAATATCCCTCTAAATACTGATGATTCTCGGCACTCTGTAGCCTCTGATTACCCTGAACTCTGCACTCACATGACCCGGGCCAATTCAATATCTCCACTTGAACACACACTAGGCTTTCACGCATACGTGTTTGAATCCAAAATCTTGGATTTCTGCTTCAGAACTGGTTTTGTCCTAGCTTTCTCCATCTCAGTGAAAGGAACCATGATTATCCATGGTTGCTCATTCTTAACTTTTCTCTTTCATCATACCTGATATATAGACTCACAACAAGTCTTCTGACATGCCTTTCAAGGTATTTTTCTGAATCTGATCACATCTCACTGTGGATCATCACGAAAACTGTAGGAAAGATTACCATCATCTTTCAGTTAGAGTACAGCAGTAATGGTTACCTAACAAGTCTTACCGCAATAACAGTTACCTTCCAACACTCACCACAGTGACCTTTATAAAAGTTAAACCTTACCATGTTGTGCCCTTTGCTTAAAATCATCAGATGGCTTCCATCACTAGTTTGATCACCTCATCTCAATTTTCCCAGGACTAATCTAGACTACCATGAAAGTGTCTTGTTCCAGGAACTGCCTCCATCCCAGGCATGCTGAAGTAGCTGGGCACCTTACCTACGTACAGAATACCATACCCAGAATAAAATAAAATCAGATAAAACTAAAATCTTTACCATCCACAAGCTCAGCTACATGATCTTGTGTCTGTCAGCCGCTATGCTTTGCTTACCCTGCTCTGCTGCACTGGCCTTCTGCTGTTACTCAAAGTTATCAATCCTGTTTCTGCCTTAAACGTTTGTTTTGATGAACCTAATAAAAAGTAGTAGAGTAAAAGACAATCATGATGGTGACATGTTTCACAAAATAGCATGCATATATTTCTTTGTGGGAAATGAGAATTATTTCTATTCACTTACCATAGAAACATCTATATGCTTTATTGATTTATATTACCAGTCTTGGACCATTTGCATTTTCAGTCCCTACTCTAAGCCATACTAAGAAGATCAGTCCACAGAAACTTGCTGCATTAAATAGACTAACTTCAGGAAGAAAAAAAAGTCTAAGCTGTGCCTGGCATCCAGTTTATAAGCAGTTAATGGAAACTCTTAATTAACCAAGCGGGTATAGTTAAAAAAAGAACTAGCTTTTCTGCCAGAAACATGGGTCCTAGTCTTGGCTTCACCACAATTTAATTATATGACCTTCAGTGAGTCGCTTATTCTCAGGCATTAGGCTTTTTAATTTTTTTTTGTTTTTGTTTTTTTTTTTGCTTTTGGGTTTTTTTGTTTGTTTGTTTGTGTGTTTGGATATTGTTATTTAATCTGAAATGAGCAAGTTGGGTCATGTAGTTGTCTTTCAGCTCTACAATTTTTAAATGATTGATTCTCTTCTATTTTCCCCCAAATGATACACACTCATATTTTCGAGATGCAATGGTAGTAAGTGAACAATATATGAGGACTGTCCAGAAAAAGTCCTGCCATTGTTAATATAAAGAGAACAGTTTGCATGACATCAATATAACCTGGCAGCCAAGGAGAGTGGACTGGAATGCACATGCATGAACAATGACGACTTCACTGTACTAGTCAGTGGGGGTGGTAGACACCATTGAGTGAGCATGTGCACTGTGTGGCCATCACATTCAAAGTGACTGAGTGAGTAGAGCAACACATCTGCATCAAATTTTGCGTTAAGCTTGAACATTCCTCCGCAGAAACTATTCGGATGATTCAAAAGGCTGCAGCTATGGGCAACCGGTGATTGGCAGCCTCATCACGACAACACACCCACTCATATCTTGTGCAGAGATTTTTAGGGAAATACCAAGTCACCCAGGTGAGTCAGCCCCTCTACAGCCCAGATTTGACGTCCTGTAACTTCTGGCTTTTCCCAAAACTAAATCACCTTTGAAAGAGAAGAGATTTCAGACTATCGATGAGATTCAGGAAAATAAGACAGGGCAGCTGATGGCAATTGGAAGAAGTTTGTGAGGTCCCAAGGTGCCTACTTTGAAGGATACTGAAGCATCATTGTCCTATGTACAATGTTTCTTGTATCTTGTATCTTCTTCAATAAATGTCTCTATTTTTCATAGCACATGGCTAGATACCTTCCGAACAGACCTCATATGTCAACCTGACCTATTATGGATGCCACAAATTCGAGAATAATAATACTGGCTACGTAGTGCCTTTCTCACTAAGCTTAAGCAATATTTTTGGGTATGATTTTTAAAGAGATTATTCAGTGAAATTCAGACTGGTTAAAATTATTCACATTATCAAGATTTTAGCACTTCCCTGGGGCTCTGTTTCTTTGTCACTGTTGGGCAATTTTTTGGATGGGAGGATAAAGTTCCTTTTGCTTAATTTCCTCCAATTCCATTTCATTAGTCCCTTTAAGACCAGACAGCCTTCTCCTTCCCATCTTAGTGCCAGCAGCGTTCAGAGACGTTGTGGTACTGTGACACGCACCAGCAGCTTTCTAAGCTAATTTCAAACCCCTGGAGCTTCACGGAAATTTCGTTGCTTACATTTTTCCAGAGACGTGAAATGTAAATCAGGTTATTAATATTTCAAATCTAGTTTCATGATGCCATACTTAAAATTCTCTTTTTCTTTTAAATAAAATAAATTCCCTTACATATTCCATTTTTAACTGGTAAATATTCTAAGGAAACTGAAAAGTCATATCTCGTACTGTGTCCTTTTTGCACTGCAGAATGGCAAGAAATTGTCCCCTAGCTAGTTCACAGATGGATGCTCCAGAAAACCAACCCTAACTTACAATTTTCTTTATGTTTCTACTTCACTTTATGCATACTCTCCTAATTTCCCCTTAACTATGAATCTTGCTTATTTTTGTGCTTCCTGAAATATAATTTTCCTTGCTATTTAATATTAATACGTGTCTTTCTCTTCCTAGATGTTTAGCTCTCCATGGATATTTTATTACATATTACATATTTTATATACTCTGCTTGTTCATTCACATGAGACTAGCTTTTTCCTCTCCTTCCTGTGAAGAATACAAGATAGTTGTCTGTCATCAGAAAACTTTATGAACTTAAGTCCTGACTATTTTACAACAAAGTAGGAAGAAAATAAAAATGTCTTAAGTTAGTGCAAGTGAGCTATGTTATTTTAATTATACATATGCTGTTTAATCCAAGGAAAACCTAAACATCTGGAGCACAAAAATTGTTGCAAATAAAAAAGTTTCAGAACCTCTGTTTTTTATAACTAAACCATATTTCTATATATTTCTTATTTTCTATAGTAATGCCAATTAATTCAGTCTCTAATCACCCCAATTCTAAATTCCCACGTGAATAATCTAATTAATTCAGTGAGAGGAAAAGTAAGCGCTTTCTTAATTCCTTCAGCTGTTGAAGGTCCAGAAAACGGTGCTGTGCTATGTTCTTTGAAGAGAATTTGAGTAGGAGGAGTCTCCTTGAAGGTAAGGTGGCTGGGGGACAGGTATGGCAGGCCGACATGCTTCTTTGAGGGAGGATAGTGACGGATGATGAGACTGGAAATTTAGATATGGGCGAAAATATTAAAAAACTCTCATTCCAGTCACTATTGCTATATCCATGCCGCCCTAAACATAGTAGTGTAAAATAACAAATATTTTTTACCCTCACATACTCCGTGAGTTAGGAATTTGGATTTGGGACTTTAGGAATGGCTTGTATCTATCACATGATGTACGAAGTCTCAGCTGAGAAGACTCGGTGGCTGAGGATGGCCTAATGGCTGGGGGCCGGAACCGCCTGAAGGCTCCTTCGTGCACAAGACCCGTTGCTGTTTGCAGTGGGCTCGGGCCTCAGCTGGGACTGCCAGTCAGTACATGCACATGTGGCCTCTCCATGTGGGTGCTTATGCTTTCTTACTTGCTATTTTGATGGAATGAAAGATTTAAAGAAAAATTAAAATGATAAGGGGTTTACAACATATATGAAAACGAAAAAGTAATGCATAATTTATTTAAATCGTTAAAAATAAGGGAAAAACTGACGAACAACAAATAGAAACTAAAATGCTTTACAAAGAAAAATTACAAATACCTGCTAAGTGCATGAAAAAATATTCAACTTCCTTGATGTGTAAAAAAGTGCAAATAAAAAGAGATACTTTTTCTTAACCTATCAGATTGGCAAAGATAAAAAATTAGAAGATACCTCTAGTTATCAAGAATGTGAGGGAAAGGAAGCTCAGATTACTGTTAGTGAAAGGACAAAGTTATATAAAGTTTCAGGAGGACAGTCAATGTGTTGCAGTTTAAACAGTGCATAATCTTCAGCACAGCATTTTAAATCTAGAAATCTATCCTCACATTCTCAAAGAAGTGCAAAGATGCAATTAAAGTTTATTTAAAATAGCACAGTTTATAATATTGAAAAATCACAAACAACTACCCCTTAAAAAATAACAAATTGTTAAAATGGAATAAAGAGTTGTTATATATGTAGATATTAAGATAATTGTGTAGTTTGTTTGTTTTATTGATGTAATAAAATGTCCAAAACATGACAATGATGGAGGGAAAAACCAACTTACAAAATATGGCTAATTTTTGTTAATTGCATATAATGTATGTTTAAATGGATAATAAAATAAGACATTTAAAAGTCTTAACCAAGAAATTTATATTTGAGAAAATGCCAACATTTAATGTTTGACATAAAGAATCATTTATTCATGTGTTGAGCAAATACTGAGTGCTGCCTTTGTTGCAGATATTTTTTTGGGTACTGGAAATACAGCAAAGGAGAAAGAGAGTCACTACCTGGGAAGCAGCGTGAGTGTGCCCCCGCAGGCAGGCTCTTGTCCTCTCCAACTTCCTGCAGATGTCTAATGCTCAAAGACATGCGTTTTAGCTCTTTGATTGGGAGAATGGGCAGAGGAGGAAATGAGGAGGGCTTAAGAAATGGTACGTAAATTCATTTACATACTGAAGACCTAAGAGCAGGTGATGGTTACAGAACTAATAGTTACTAGGACTCAAAGGAGTTTTTTCATGGTTTTGAGAAAGGAGGCATATTTAAAAAAAAAAAAAAACTGGGATTGGTGCTGCAAAGAAATGTTTGTGAGTTTGTGTGCCTTTTAAAATGTTTAATAAATGCAAATAAAGGGTTTATATCCTTTTCAAGTTAGTTTGGTTTATAAGCACTAGAATATATTGATACAAGGTCCATGGAGAGCACAAGTGAGGAACCTCAACCTAGTCAGGGAGCCAAAAGACACCTCACTGAGATTATCATGCCTAAACTCAGCCTTGAAGATGAGTGTAGAGAAGAAAGCAGAGATCCAAAGGGTAAGAATCAGCATTTTAAAAGCCCACAGGATAGGTCTGTAAAGTGCTTTAAATCAAATAAAGTAAATCTAGTCTGCTGAAGCATTCAGAAGTACATTGAGTTCTAGTTGAAGGTAAACCATGGTTTAGAAAGTGGGCAGGACAAGATATACACCTTCAAGACACGGATTTTTACACAGCGTATGAATTAGACTTTATTAGAAATGCGTGAGAAATAGAGACAGGAAGAACCAGATGATCTCATCCAAGTGCCTTTATTTGATGCTGCGCTTATGGGGAGCTGAGTTGGGTTGACTGCAGCAGCAAAGGGAGACAGGAATTGGGTTTTTAAAAGAAAAAGCACAGGGTTTATGAGGGTATAAAGGAAGGGTTAGTCTCTTGTTCTTCCAGGCAGGTGCCTCAGGGTTCCAGGATATGAGCCAGGACAATAGATTAGGTAAAGGACAGGCTGTTACCAGGTACAGGAGGGTCAGTCTGGCCACCGGCCATTGTGGCTGGTGCCAGGTGTCTGTTGTGGGAGGTGGGAGAGAGTTTCGATTTAGCCTCGGGCTACCAAGCGAGTTGGGACATGTCATAGGCAGTTTAGAGGGGTAGAAACTAGCCTGACTCTTTCAGACTTGAAGCCTTAAGCTCAGGCCTAGAAAGGAACCTAGAACTGGCTTTCCAGAAGAAAGAAAAAGGAAGGTAGGCAGGAAAGAAGGGAGGAAGGAAGGCAGGAAGGAAGGAAAGCAGGAAAAAGGGAAGGGAAGGGAAGAAAAGGAAAGGAAAGGAAAGAAAAGGAAAACCTTAGAGCTAGACAAGAATTTCTTCCTTATTGCATAGGTAATAGATGGAGAGATATTTTGTGTTCATAAATTGGAAGCTTCGATATTGCCAAGATGTCAGGTCCTCCCAACTTGATCTATAGATTAAATGTAATCCCAATCAAAGTCTTAGCAAATGTTTTGTAGATATAGACAAACTGATTCTAAAGTGCACATAGAAAAGCTAAGACCTAGAATATATAACATAATACTGAAGAGGCAGAAAAAATTGTAGAACTTGCATTTCCTTATTTCGAAATTTACTATGAATCTACAGTAGTTAAGATATGGCATTAGCTAAAGAATAAACACTTAGATCAAAGTAACAGAGATAAGAAATATATCTATAGCAGAGTAAATTGATTTTCAACAATGATACAAAAGTAATTGAATGGAGAAAGAATAGTTTTTTCAACAATTAATGCTGTAATATTTGGATATTCATATATATAATAGTGAACCTAGACACAGAAATTTCACAAAAATTAACTCAAAATAGATCATAGATCTAAACAGAAAATACAAAATTGGCAAATTTCTTAAGGAAAACAGGAATAAATTAACACAACCTTGTATTTGGTGGTGATGAGTTTTTAGATACAACTTTAAAAGCATAACCCATGAAATAAAAAAAAATTGATAAATTGGACTTTAATAAAATTGAAAACTTCTATACATTAGAAGACACAGCAACACAGTGTCTTCTAGTGAAAAGGCAATCCATGTATTGGGAGAAAATATGTGTAAATTATTTATTTGATAAAGGATTAGTAGCAAGTGTATATAAAGACATTCCTACAGCCCTGGCTGGTGTAGCTCAGTGGATTGAGTGCGGGCTGGGAACCAGAGGGTCCCGGTTCGATTCCCAGTCAGGGCATATGCCTGGGTTGCAGGCCAGGTCCCCAGTGAGGACCATGTGAGAGGCAACCATACATTGCTGTTTCTCTCCCTCTCTGTCTCCCTTCCTTCCCCTCTCTCTAAAAATAAATAAATAAAATATTAAAAAAAAACACTCCTACAATACAATGACAAAAAAAACCAAACAATCCTATTTTAAAATGCACAAGGATTTGAAAAGACATTTCTTTATAGAAGATATACATTTGACCAATAAGCACATGAAAAGGTCCTCCACATTGCTAATCACTAGGGAAATACAATCAAAATCCACAATGAGATACTACCACACACCCATTAAGGTGGCTGCTATCAAGACTACAAAACAAAAGAAGACAAAAACCAAAATCAGAAAATAACAAATGTTAGTGACCATGTGGAGAAATTGGAACATCAGTACACTATTGAGGGAATACAAAATGTGCAGCCTCTATGGAAAACATATAAAATTAAAAATATAATTATAACATCATAGATAAATTTTGCTACAAGGTATATACCCAAAATAATTCAAAACAGGGACTCAGTGGGACATTTATACATCCATATTCATAGCAGCATTATGTACAACAGCTAAAAAATGGAAGCAATCCAAATATTCATCACAGATGAATGATTAAACAAAATGTGGTATATACACACAATGGAATATTATTCAGCATCAAAAAAGAAAGAAGTTCTGACACATACTACAACATGGATAAATCTTAAAGATAGTATGTTAAGTGAAAGAAGCCAGTCACACAAGGACAAATGTTTTATAATTCCACTTATGTAAGTATGTAGAGTAGTCAAATTCATGGTTGTCAGGGGCTGGGGGAAGGGGAGAATGGGAAGCCCTGTTTAATATGCACAGATTCAATTTTATAAGGTGGAAAGAGTTTTGAAGATGGGTGGTGGTGATGGTTATGCAACAATGTAAATGTACTTAATATCACTAAACTGTATACTTAGTAATGGATAAAATGGTAAATTTTGTGTTCTATGCATTTTACCACAATTAAAATAATTTTAAAAATTAAAAAATTCTGTCCTGTGAAAGAAATTGTTACAAGAAATAAAATACAAGCCACAGACTCAGAGAAAATATTTGCAAAACACATATCTGATAAAGAACTTATAACCAAAATATACAAAGAAAACTCAACAATAAGAAAATATTGAATAACCCTATTTTAAAAAGGCCAAAAGATATGAACAGACACCTCACCAAAGAAGATATACAGGTGGTAAATATGTGTATGAAAAGAATCTCTATGTCTTATGTCATTAAGGAAATTCAAATAAAACAAAGAGATTCTAGTATATAATATTAGAAGGGATAAAATTCAAAGAACTTGAAATAACAATTACTGGCAAGGCTATAGAGTAGTGGTTCCCAATCTTTTTGGTACCAGAGACCAGTTTTGTGGAAGACAATTTTTACATGGATGGGGGGGATGGTTTTATAGCCTGCCATGAGATGTAGCTTAATTGTCACTTGTCACTCACTGATAGAGTTTTGATATGAGTCGGCAAGTAATTGACTTATTATGGTCTTTGTACCGTCAAACCTCTCTGCTCATGATAACCTATTTGCAGCTGCTCCCCAGTACAAGCATCGAGCATCGTCACCTCAGCTCCACCTCAAAACATCAGGCATTCGATTATCCTAAGGAGCAACAACCTAGATCCCTTGCATACGCAATTCACAGCAGGGTCCATGCTCCTATGAGAATCTAACGCTGCTGCTGATCTGCCAGGAGGCAGAGCAATGGGGAGAAGCTGTAAATACAAATGAAGCTTTGCAAGCTCATCTCCTGCTGTGCTGGTAAGGGTCCATGGCCCAGGGGGTTGGGGACCCCTGCTGCAGAGCAACAGGAGCTCTTACTCCTTGCTGGTGGGAATTCAAAATGCTGCAGACACTTTGGAAGATAGTTTGGAGGGTTCTTACAAAGTTAAATGGAGTCTTACGGCACAATGCCTCAGCTACTCCCCCAGAGTATTTACATAAGTGATTTGAAAACTAAGTTCATGTAGAAACTACAAAAACTCCAAACTGATTTGCAGACAGACACCTTGCCTGGGCCATAGGTAGAAGGAATTGGTTCTGAACAAAACAGAACCCAAGCCTTTATATTGCATAGGGGTGACATCCAAACTGACAATATCCACGAAGTATAGACACCTTGAACATGAAACTAGTATAAACAGTCTCAAATGGTGATTAGTAGGGTCCTAGTAACACTGGAACTGCAACATATGACTCTTGAAAAATCCAAAGAATATCTAGGCCTTTTAGAAAAAAAAATTCCCATTGGACACAAGCTCAAAGAAAATCATAACAGGATCATTCACACTAAAGAAACAGAGATCAAATAGATTGGAAAGAGATTGTAAAATAAGTACATTAAAAGTGCTCAGATAGATCAAGGAAGCAAGAGAATCATGAAGAATAAAAATTTTATGAGCAAAAAAAAAAAAAACCTCGAATATATTTGAAAAGGAACCAAATGGAGATTCTAGAAATGAAAGGAGTCATTGAAATTAAATAGAAATTTTAATAGATGTGTTAAACAGCAGGCTACTAAGAGGTCAAACCAGATGTGAATTGAAAATGTTACATTATGCAGTAGAAGAGATGACTGTTTGAATAGGTAAGAAGAGTAGAAAGAAGTGGAGATATTTGATAAGTATTTAGAAAGTAAAATAAACAAGATTTGGTGAAGAATATTTTAAGCCTCAAAAAAAATGTATTTCCAACTTAGAAGAGAGGCATCGTGGCTGAGGTTTGGGCTGATGGGACGTGGTAGCTTCTTTAGAATGCCTGGCCCATGGGTAGCACGCAGGAGATGCGGTTGTCATTTCCTCCTGCTGTTATTGTTACATGATTATTGTTATCGTTAAGGTTGGCCAGCGACAGCTGAAAGGTAAAGAAGGAGCCGACGAGCCTCCTCACATCTGGGAAGATGGAGCCTAGTTTTTGGCTTTCTGTTGTCAAAATATTTCACAGGACATGTTGGCACTACAGAGCTGCTCTGCGCCAGTCACAATAAAAAAAATAGACTGACTGAAAATGAAACAACCCAGATAGCTCCACGAATATACACCACTGTATGTAATAATGTACTAAATGATTAAGGAGGCAACCCAAATCAGCACTGGAGAGACAGGATTACTAAATCAGTGATGCTGGCACAGCAGCAGCCTCAAAGAACAGCAACACACTGTTACTACCTCACAATGCTGACATAATTTTAAAAATTCAAAGTGCACATGGAAAAAAACTTGTAATAAAATTAAAGAGATGCAGTTTTAAATATTCTATGAAAAATATGCAGATGTGATTTTGCAGAAAATGTGATTCTGTGGGAAAATGCTCATCAAAATAAGAATTATATATTTATTTGAGGGGAAGGGAAGGAGATAGTGAGGGAGAAAAATATCAATGTGTGAGAGATACATTGATTGGCTGCCTCTTGCACACCTGCAAGTGGGAACCTGGCCTGCAACCCAGGCATGTGCCATGACTGGGAATTGAACAGGTGACCTTTCAGTTCACAGTCTGGCACTCAATCCACTCAGCCACACCAGCCATCACTTGACCAGTTTCAAAATCCTTGTCAGAATAGACTGCTCTGGTATAGGGATAGAGAACTCTTCAATCCCTTCCACTTAATCTCTTTGCTCTGCTTTCCCTGTTCCTCTTTATAAAGATCTCTGCCTGCACTGAGATTAGATATGGGCTTTGGGATATGCGCACCCCGCCTTCTCAGGCGGCCAGCTCTTGAGTAAACCACTTTCCTTCTCACCAGCACCTGCCTCACCAGTTTGCCTTTCGCCGAGGCGGGCGACCAGACCTGTATTCGCTTACATAGCTTTAAACCTTTGTCAGCAAGTTTTAAAAGGCCTAACAATATTTATACTTTTTTAATGTAACAATTCAACTCCTATGACTTTTCTCTAAGAAAATTATTAAAAATGATGAAATTTATGCACTTTGGTGTTATTTATAATGGCAAAAACATTGGACATGGCCTAAGTAGTTGATCGAAAGGCAGTAGTTATACATAGTATGGTTACATTGAAAGATAATGTGGCCCTAAAATTCCATTAAAACTGGTGTGTAACTAGTGTGTTGATCATTTTCCATTTGCTCTTCACCCTGCCAGATGTATCCCTCCCATTCTCTTCTCTGATCTGTTCTCTGAAAGGCTGACTACTGCAGACTGCATCACACAGATTCTTTGCCAGTTCAGTCCCCCCTGAGCTCTAGAAAACCACTGTCTTTCTTTTGCCCCTTGGGCCTTGAATGGCCCGTCATTACTGGCCTCTGATTCTGGCACCTGCTTGTTTATCCTTGAATCCTCGCCATGCTTCCCTGTGGAGTGCCTTCATGAAAGTCTCTTCATTTAAGCCTTTTTAGTAAATTCCACATCCAGATTGAGATGCATGTAAATGTCTTACATCATAAAACTGCATAGTCTGTATGATCTAAATGTGAAAATATATAAACACACAAATAAACAGATGAAGAATAAATAAATAAATAGATAAATAAAATGAGTTGAATTTTAAAAAAGAAATAGATGAACACGTGAAAAGAAATGCTTCTAAGATGCATGAATAAGAAAGTTCTTTTTATTCTTCATCTGTTTTCTACTTCATAAAATTTTTACAATGAACACATAATCCTTTTATAATAAAGTAACAACTCTAAATTAGAAGAACAGGTTTTAAATATATCTCTTCTTTTTTAAAGTGAATGAAGTCACTTCTTTTGTGACCTCCAATTGATTTTCAACAGTTCAGTGTTCTTTTACAGAACTACCCCTAGTCCTCCTATTGTCCATATGAAAATAAATACCTTGCAGAAATTTTTCTTACTGTTCACTTCTGACAAAGGCCTTTTTATTCCTGAAAGCAAAAGCTGCGAGATCCAATTTTTGTCCCTGCCTTTTGGGTGATGGTATATTGCCACTAAAGACATTTCAACATGTATAATTAAGCAAGCTTCTATCTACTCTTCATTTTCTTTGTTTAGAAACTCAGTTAATGCACTTCCAGCATCTTTTTGTTGTTAGTCACTTTCTTCCCAGGACGAGGAATGGTTTTGCTGCCTGAAAACACAGGAAGAATAACTAGACACCCTCCACCCTCCTGTTTGCTCTTGAAGCCAGCCTCCTGCTGTGAGGACATTAGTCTTCCTTTGCTCTTTCACACAGGAAGGTATGCAGCAGCCAACTCTGGTCAGTGTGATAAAAGGAGACTTGCCCCAAGCCCAGTGCTTTGTGTAAATCAGTGAAGTCTTCCTCATTCTGGGGTCCAGCTAGCACATTTGGCTCTTGGACCTAAAACTACAATCTGCCTCCTAGCCTCTAGCAGTGATGAAGGTGATATTTTGGTTCACATACTTACTCTTCTGTTTTATTTCTCAAACCATTTAGCAACTGTGTGGAATAAAAGGACATTTTATATCGGCGGCATTGTCAGAAACTCCACTAGACAAGCATAGGTACACATGTATGGCTTTTACTTAATTGTAAAACATCCTGCTTGGTTGAGGTTTTGCTATATATTTTGATAATTTTCATGCTGGAGGGCCTCACACCAGTCTTATACAGTCCAGGGTAATTTTTTTAGAGAATGCAGCAGGTCAAACAACAAATAAAGTGGAGTAGAGATCATTTGGGAAGCTGGTGACCCCCACATATCAGAACTATGAATGCAGGCATTGAGCTGCATGTAGGTGCTCCCTTTCCTCTTATCTTTTTCACCTGAGACCATAAAAGGTTGATAAAATAAATATTTGGGACCTATATTATTCTCCTTAAAACTTTTCTGACTTAGCAAGGCACTGCTTAAGAGTTAGACCACACTAATCTAATAGGTATTTCTTCTACATATCAAGATAGTAAATCAGAGGCACTGCTGGTTTTTAGTTTTCCATATCTTAAGCATTAGTCATTCAAAGAATTTTGAAATCTTTTATTAGAAATTCTATTAATTCTACTTAAATAGCTCTTCATTTCCTGAGTCATTGTGCACCTTATTATCTTCTTAAGTGAAATAATTTTATTTTTAAAGTTATTTTTATTTTTTATGTATTGATTTTTTTAGAGAGAGGGAGGAAGGGATAGAAAGAGATAGAACAACTTGTTCTACTTAGATTCCTGTATATCCCTGACTGGGGATTGAACCCATAACCTTGGAGTATCAGGACAATGCTCTAACCAAATGAGCTATCTGGTCAGGGCCTAAAATAACTTAATGTAATAATTTTGTCCATTTATATTTTATTGTTATTATTAATACTGTACTTTAATATTATATTAAATTTGTGACCTGTAATGTAAATCTGTGAAAGTGAGTCATTAATCCATTGCCTTCGGATTCCATGAAGGCTAATATATTCTGTTGATGATTTGGCAACAAGAGATCAGTTAGCATAGGATATCATCACACATATGACAAAGCATGATTGTTCTACTTGTCTGGATGGATGAAAGATTGTTCATTAATCCTACAAAAATGTACTGAGTACTTGCCATGGGTCAAGTACTGTGCTAGTTACTGGGGACTACATTGTCTTTGCCTTAATGAAGCCTAAAAGGAAAGGTAAAAAATATATACCTCAATTGAATAATCAAAAAATAATTACATAATTATAAACTGTGAAAAATATAATAATATGTGTATATTATAACACGACTAACATTGGTAGGAAAGTGCAAGAATATTTGGTATATACTTTAATAATCCCTTTGTTAAAAAAATGTCCAACCTCTAAGATTTACCTCTTAATTCTAAGTTAAATCACCACTGGAATTTACAATATTATAATCAGCTCTTTCCTTAAAATTATATGGGGGAAACATTTTTTTCAATGTTGTAGGCATTGTGATGTAGAAATCAGGATACCTAACCTCCACCCCTGATCCTTCTAAAACTCTAATGGGAGCCTTAAGGAAAACAGTTTTGCTTCTGTAGACCCCAGTTGCTTTGTTTGCAGAACGATGTCGTTGGACTGGATCATCTCAAGGACTACACCAGTCTAAACAGTCTCTGATTCTATTTTATCTTAAGATAAAAATGGCTATTACTACAGAGTAAACTTGTGCCTAGAGAGGCCACTGTGGTGGGGCTCCACCCACGGAATTCCCCTGAGCTGCCGTGGATGAGAATAATTCTACCAAGACATGACCTGCCTGGGGAGGAAGGCTGACCAGTCTCTCAGAGGTGAAAGGGGTTTAGCCTCTCTCTCAATGGGCTTTAATTGAGTGTAGCTTGCATAGGGACACATGTCAAAGAAAGGAGTTTTGGTTCACAGATAACATTTCTGGGATTGCGGGGGTCCTTTTAGTCAGGGTCTGGTGATGCCAATCGACTGTAAAACCTTGGGAAACAAACTTATTTTGTGCTTGGACCCTTAACATTTAAATTGAGGTCATTCTTAGCAAAGCAGTTTTCACAGGACTTCATGCATTCTTTCTTAGACCTGATCACCCCCTGCTGGGAACTGTTGGTTCGGCACAGGGCGGCACCCCCTTCGGCATTGTTTCAGGCCTGAATCAGGCAGGGGAAGCAAGGCAGCCAAAAGATTAGGAAACTTTTTACAGGTAGAATGAGGACTCAGGCTATGATAAAGCCGAGGGGTGAGGGTTTTTTGTCCCTTCTCCACAATCCCCTAAGTCCTTCCCTGATGGTCTCTTCACAACTGTGTCTGTCTTAGGTTGTTTCTTTCTTGAGGAATCTTACCCATCATTGACTATGCAGCCATCCTCCAGGGGCCAGGGAGGGTGAAGTAAAGGGGCAGAGACTGTGCCCCTGCCGGGAGGATAAGTTTTGTGTCTTTAGTGGTTTATGGTCCCAAGGTCCCCTAGCCGTGGGGCCTTTTCACCTGTCAGTGGGGTTACAGCCTCTGAAACCAGGCAGGATGGTTCCCAACAGGCCACCTCTTTACTGAAGCTACAGGAATATTGGTATTAAGTGAAAATACAGACTGGACCCATCAGCCTTTTGAAAGTGTAATATATAACTGCGTAGAACTACTACATGAGGTAAAAACAGCAATTGCTTTTCATTTTGAATGTATACATTTGATTTTCCTGAGATATAGTTTCCCAAAGTTGCATCTGTTCCCTAACAGAAGTTAATGTGGGATATACCAAACAATGACTAGGAGCTAAATGAAACTGATGTGTATATAAAAAGTAGCAACCCCAAAAGACCTTCCTTTTCCTCCAGAACAACATAAGTCCACATATTGTGGAAATATCCTATTTCCTCAAAATGCAAAGAACATTAATAATTAACAGTTTAATAATGTCTTTCTTCTCCACTAGACACAATATCTCAATTACTGCTGTGTTACCAGTTTTTGTTATAATAAAACAAAAACTGAACTTAGAGTCTTAGAACAAAAAGTCTGTTTATTCTTCATGATTTCAAGTTCACTGCAGCTTGGCCCAACTGGATTTAGCTGAGTTTGGTAAAACATAATTCCAGGGTAAGTTATGCTATAAAGATAAAGTTGATGTCTAGTAAGTGGTAATTCCTAAGGCATTCTAGAATTGTTTTCTATATACATCAAGAAAGTAATTGCCTTGTTTTGTGAAGTCTATTTAAATCTATGGTATTCTAGTTGTAAATATTTTTTGAAGCCAAATATATCCTGCTGAGATGATATGGGCACCATGGAAATGGCCTTACATGTTAGTAAATTTCAACTCATTCTTTAAGAATAATTATTGTTACCTTAAAATTAATATTCACCATCTCATGGAGATTGGCATGATTCCTAAAGTCTGAACAAATTCAAGAGTCACACTCAAGGGCAGCACATAGGTATCATTAGCCAGAGTCCAAACTGAATAAGGCATTGTAGACTGTGAATTATAGAAGACAGGGGCTACAGGTTCACTTTTTGAAAATCATCTGATACTGGACAGAATTTATTAAGTGAATAAATTGAACAAATGTTCCCTATTCTGGTCCCAGTCGAAGAAAATATTTTTTCATTGGGGAGTAGGAACAATCAAATGGTGTTTGTAGAAGCAGTGGAATGGTCACGCTTGCTGTTTCCTTTCCGAAGAACCTGAACACAGGCAGGGCATGCACCTGCGCACTAGGACCGGAAGCAGAAGGGACAAGACAATGGTGGTTCACTTCTGCAGTGAGACAGTTAGAGAGTCCATGCTGAAACTGTACTCATGAATTCCTATTAAGAGAAGGATAACTACATGATCTTTGACAGCCGGACTTTAATTCTTCATCTAAAAAGGCATGTTCGATATTCTAAATATTAATCAGATTGTGCAATTTTGAGTATTTCCATTCTTACTCTACTAATTCATTTCTGTGGTAAGATTTCTAACATGAAAAAAACAGATATGCCGATGAGTTTAGGTATATACAGGAGCAGAGAAAACAGTGTCGGGGTGGTAAGGAAGAGAGAGGGGGAGAGAGAGAGACTCTGCATTAGGTTAAACTGAAATCATTAATAAAGATATAATAAAAGCACAATTTGCTAGTATGAAGAAAATATATCTAGGATCTATTTCCTTCTCAAAAAAAGATACTTCTAAAATATTTTCATTACTTATGGATTAGGATATCGCCATGTAGAGTATTACCAAGTGATGAATTTTCTCATCCATGAGTGTGTGCATTTGTCATATGATTCATAGCTCCGGGACACTGAGGCCTGTCTTCTCTGACACTGAGGGGAGATTTTAGATCAGCACTGCGCCTTTGTTCCTTGAAGCCTGTCAGCAGCTACTAAATAAAATAATATATGCTCTGCTTGCTCTTTGGTGTCAGGATACCAAAAATAAGATTTCTTCCTGTTTGTAAACTAAAAATTTCCAGTGCAGGAGATCTAACAACATAAGAGTTCAAGGGCAAGAGAAACCATTGATTATTAATTGATTGCAGGAATGCCAAAAAAAAAAAAAAAAAAAACCGCAAAATGTAACTGTGGCAGTGGGTTTCAGACATGTGGCCATCTACCAGATATCAACTAAAAGAAGAGCAGTACATCTGTGGTCACCACCAACACAACTCTGTGTCATTCTGAACTGGAATTCCTACTTCCTTACTCATTCTCGACTCCTACCCAGCCTCCATAACACCTCTTACTTGTACTCATTACTACTGTTTGGAGTTGTTCTGTCAAGTTTCTTAATCCTATCATTGTTTTCCACGTTGACCTCTCATTGGTTTTATCTTTTCAAATGCATTAGGTGTTAGTGTTAACAATGAATGCTTACATGGCACGTATTTAAGAGAGGTTGTAAAAGAGAAATTAGGAAATGTACCAATTTCCAGGTAAAATGGTTGCTTTCTTGCCTCTCAGCCTCAGTCTCAAAGCCCACCAGCAGCAGCATTATTGCTCCACAAAGAGGAGTCAACAGCAAAAACATACTGAGTATGAATTGGCAAATAAAGAAGAAAAAATCTAATAAACTCTGCCATATTGGAACTGTCATCTGCCAAAAGTCGTGTGAGTCAGACTCTCCAGTGGAACTTATGTAAAAATACAGATTTTTTTTTTTATAATCCACTTCCAAAAGAGATTCTGATAAAGTAGGTCTGTTCGAAAGACCAGAAATCTAAATTTTTAACATGCTCCTCAGGTGATCCTGTGTCTGGCCTAACCATTGAAATCATCATTGCAGAAATAAGAGGAATAAATTTCTGTACCTTTCTTTCCTGATTTAACTAACAGAGTAACGGATAGCAGAATTGATAGCGATGAAGACTCAGGGAATAAAGACCCAGGTAACCACAAAGTTCACAGTATCTGCGAGGAGAACCCAAGGGCAAAGTCAGACCTCTTATTTAAACATTAGAGCCTCGAACTTCCAAAGAGAAAGAGGAAAAATAGATTGAATTAATGGAGCTAAAAATGTCTCATTTCCTTTAGGTTGCCGCCAAGTATGCTAAAATACATTCAGTTCCACTCATTCCCGTGTTCAGCACACAATGGCCTACTTTTCCAGTTCTTTCACTATTATTACTATTTATTACATTACCATCTCTTTCAAATCCAACTCCTCCCTCACCCTTTTTCTTCCTGTCTATGAGCCTCTCCTAGCCTCATTGTCTTCCCTAAGCTTCCAGCCCCAGCGTGCTTCCTTTCACCAAGCCCATTGTCAACACCCTCAAGTGTATTTCACCTTGCCCTGCACCACGCGTTTTACTCAACCTGCAAACTAAGATGAACCCAACCCTGGTGTTTGCCTCCCCACTTCGGCAGAACAAAACCACACAATCCTGTGTACTGAACCTGCTACAATATGTGGTCTTTCTCCTCAACTGGGCTTTTAACCCCACAGCGACTCCTTTACATATTTCCAGCCAATTCTCTGTTCTCTTTTCTCATAGCAGCTACTCTAAATCTTCCTAACACACAAAGGAGAATCCATAACAACAAGCTACTTTAACTTGGCATCTCCCTACACATAAATGCCCCTGTCTAGCCAAGTACCTGTATCTTTATCCATCACTGGGCTAAATATTTTCATATATATATATATATATATATACATATATATATATACACACATATATATATACATATATATATGTGTGTGTGTTTTATATAGATAGTGTGTGTACATACAAGCTTGTACACACACACTATCTTCAACACTGTCTTATTAATTTTACTTTTTTTCATCTTTATCTACTTCTCTTTCTTCATCGTTCCTTTCCCTCAAAATTTTCATGACAATTCCATATATTTTTTAAAAATCCTTGTCAAATTTGCATGATCCCCTAAAACAATCCCTTACTTTTTGATGGAAACTTATAAAATGAGGATTTAAGCTCTTTATTCTTTACATCTTCCATTCATTGTTTAACTCTCTAAATCTGCCCTACTACACTGTCTTTTTATTCAAGGTGATTTTGCTAAGGTCAGCAATGACCTTATCATTTACCAATCCAGAGAGCCCTTCTTATTTCCTGTCCTACTTTGCTTCTGTGCCATCGATATCAGCTGCTCTTGCTGTGCTCTCTTCCTGTGGGCCCAACCACAGCACTCGCCTTGGCTTCCCTTTCATCTGCCTGCCTCTTCCCTAGGGCTGTGGGGATGGACTTTTGAGTCAGACTATTCCTGCCACTTAACAACTGCGTGACCTCTCTGACCTTATTTCCTTCCTCACATAAAAGGGAGATGATAATAGTATAGCCTTCATAAGGTGGTTGTGAAATTTAACAACTATATCACAAATGTTAACAAAACAGCACCTGACAAACAGTAAGTTTGTGCAGTAGCTGGTGGACAGGGTGGTATGGATCCATGAGGTGTTAATGTTGTTGTTATAGTTGTTACTATTATTATCTTAACTCTTCCTGATTTAAACATTTTTCCAAATGAATTTTTTGTGTTTGTCTTTGTTACAATATAGATTACTGGGCCTCACTGCAAACCCGACCAATTAGAACCTTCACCATAGATCCCAGTAATAGGCATTTCAAGGAGTACCTCAGGGGACTCTTCTGCAGGTTGAAATTGGAGAGCCACTGTCTTACCCCAACATGGGCAGGGACCTTGTAATCAGATAGACTTGAGAGTAAGTTAGGAATAAAGGTTTGAGTAAATTACTTCTTTCTTAGCTTTATTTTTCATATCTCTAAAAATAGCTTGTTCCATCAACGACCTAGGATCCTTAAGAAGACAAAATTAGATGGTATAAAATAAAGAGTCTAGCACATTGTTGCTTATGTAGGCCACTCAACAAATATTTATACCACATCTTATTTTCATCTTTAGTCAAAAGATAAAAACAGTATGAAGACAATATAGAGAGCAAATCCTATCTCACCCTGTGTACCTACCCCCAAGATGTATCTGTGTAAGTCTTCTTCAAAGATAGAGTTATAGTTGCTTTAGTTACTAAGAATTCCAGTAAGTGTGACAGTAAATTAAGGGCAATAAACCAAGAGAAAACTGTGAGTATGACAGTAACTTGGAACCAATAGACCAGGAAAAATGGAATGAAGTTAGAGTGTTGCGTATTAGGGAATAAACATAAAGTAAAGTAGGCCAAAATGAATATTGTTCATGTGTTGAAAATATCTAGTGCGATCAGCACTATGCTTGCTGATATGAGAAATCCAAAAGGAGTTTCAGATTTGACCTGTGTCCCCAAGGATCTAATATTTAATTGGGTTCAAATACAGAAAAATTTATATACAAATTTAAACCATACTTTTCTTTTTAATTAAAATATAATCAGCACTTAACTTATGTAAAATCATACTATTTGCTAGAGGAAGTTAAATTGTTTAAATATCTTACAAACAAGCAGTCAAAAATAATATGCATATAGATATAGTAATACAAAGGTAACCCAAGGAGGAAGAAAAAAAGGAATTTCAGAGAGTAGGTTAATATGAAAATAATCCCTCTCAAGTTTCTATACAGCATTTTAAAATTCTATTCCTGTTTCATTGTTCTGGAGTGTTTGTATGATTAAATTGTATGATTAAGTGCTAAATTAAGTGCATTAATTTCTCTTTTCATCAGTGAAAGAGAACATTGCAAAAGTCACCATGGAGTGCTCCACTGAGATTTTGAGAACTGAGATGGGACCTGAAGTAATGCTTAAATAGCTGAAAATCAGACATGATTACACTCAGACAAAGAAAACATCAGTGAAGGGAAAAGGGTAAGACTAAATAGGGCATGTCCATGGAATAATGAGAAGGTCGGTGTGACTTAGAGAGGATGGTGAAATAGAGAGGAAGGTGAAATAAAGAGGATGTGATTAGACATGGAGATACTGGTAAGAATATAGATTTGCTTCTATGGAAATAGGATAGGGTTTGTTTGTTTGTTTGTTTGTTTTTAATGATGACCAAACAATGGATTATATTCTGTTAGTCATATTCATTCAATCAATAACTAGCCAATGGTACTTAACATAGTTAAAACGAAATGCTAGATAATGGAGGATGCCCTGGCTGGCGTGGCTTAGTGGACTGAGTGCTGGCCTGTGAACCAAAGGGTCACTGGTTCAATTCTCAGTCAGGGCACATGCTTGGGTTGCTGGCGAGTTTTCCAGTAGGGGGCGTGAGAGGCAACCACACATTGATGTTTCTCTCCTTCTCTTTCTCCCTCCCTTTCCTTCTGTCTAAAAATAAATAATATCTTTAAAAAAACAAAATGCTAGGCAATGTAGGAAGTAAAATTGAATAAGACATAGTATTATACTTTCAATGTAGGAAGTAAAATTGAATAAGACATAGTATTATACTTTCAATGTCATTTAGGCATCAGATAAGGACAAAAATAAGTATAATCACAGAATATAAATGCTACAAGATAGACTCATAAGAGGAAGTAGGTAGGTTATGAATGGTGATAACTAATGATATTTGAATGAGACCTTGAAAGATATATGTTATATAGATAAAGACAAGAAGAGAGAACTTCTGGGAGGAAAATAGTATGATCAGAGACAGTTTATTTCAACAAATATTTCATTACACTATATACCAGGTCCTGGATTGACACTGAGTTATACTCATAGATTATCACAGCCTCTGGCCTTAATCACTTAACACAGGTGAGCAGACCACTTGTTTTCAGGGACATTTGGGAGCTCTTTTCAGCCAGTACATTCATATACGGGGAAGCAGTAGAATAAAGCTGGAAGATAAATTGCACCAATATATTAATGAGCATCTTAAATGCCAGGTTAACTTATTTGCAATTGTACTGAGTATGTGGTTCATTGAAATCTGTTGTTATAGATTTTAGTGGGGCAGGAAGATATGAGAATTGTGTTTTGAGCAGTCTGAGCTGGGAGAAAAAGATAAAATAGATTTTTAAAGAAGAGGTTTTTTAACTAGGAGGATATGATTACACTAATAAAGCAGGAGTGATAATGGCCTGAGATAGCTAGTGACCGCAGAGTGATGGTAAAAGCTCACACATGTCAAGAACATATGAATGCTGTAGTCATTGGCTAAGGGCATGAATGGATCTTCTCACCTAATCCTCACAACTTGCCTACATTATGGGCACTGTTATTCCCTACGGGCAGGTGAGTAAAGAGAGCGCAAAGACATTAAGGACCGTGCCCACGTCCCCCAACTAGCAAGTGATGAAGGTGGATAAAGCATAGGTGACAAAGCAGTCTCCAGAAATCATGTTTTTGACCACCAACTATAGAGTTAAAAACAGATATGAATTTTGAACTTGTATGTCTGAGTTAAAAAATAGCTCAGTTAACAAATACAAGCATGCTTAAATACATTTTTCACTTGAACACTTTATCAGCTAAAAAAAAGTCATATGATCCCTTTCCTAAACCAGACTCATAGATTTAGTGATTTCCAAATTCTTTAATAAAATTTTAAGGCAGAATATATCTCCTCCTCCCTCACAACTTTATGGAAGACAGACTAGAGACCAAGATTAAGGGAACTGTCCAAAGTGAAAGAGCTAACCAGAAATCAAACTCATTAAATCCATTTCTTCTGTTTTCCAGACTGCTATAGTACAGTACTCTGATTTCATCATACGAAAAAGGATATAACTCTTCTATTATGTTTTCCCTAGCAAATATCTTCAACTGAATCATAAAGGGAGAGTAGTTTTTACTTATAAATAACAAAAGTACACCTTATCGGTTGCATACCTACTTCAAAATCACAACAGTGAGTGTATTAACAATTGAACCCATTTCCTATGCTAACAGTTTTAACAAAAGAATTTCTCTGCAACAGTGGATTTTAAGGCAATGATGTTGAATAGTTCCACTTCCATATCTTAATGAATTCTTAGTGATCAAATAAATCAAAGTCAATATACTACTTGTTATCTCACAGTGCAAAATATCAGGGACTTGGTGGGGGGCCACCAGAAGGTGGCAAAGCTTGAAATACGTTGCTGTCTCATGTGTACATCTTTCTAGAACTTCAGCTGGCTTTCGTTGCTCAATACCAGCACCACAGTCAAGCACTGATAGTAAAAGTACAGCGAGATCAATTTGCTCTCATTTAGTTTATGAGTCATTGCTGGCCTTACAGATAAGAAACAAAAGGAAGCATATCCTTTTCATGTCTTTTTAAATTGAATGCCACACAATTAAATATCTTCCTAACATTAAGTATGTAGCAGAATGTCCTACGTTAATGTAGGACCAAAATATCTTTGAGAACTCTGTGAGGTCAAGGAAAATGGAATGTGACAAGAGAGCCACCCATCAGAGACGGAGCAGACAGATTTTAAAGAGAGAAACACAAATAGAAATGTAAAAAGTGAAAGAAGGGAAAAGAAAGAAATTAGGCTGACAGGAAGGCCCAAATGAAATGCAGCTGCTCATTTGTTCTTCTATTAAAATGTAAATTACTTCTGATTTTGAAATCAAGGTCTTGCTATTTTCCTGTAGAAATAGTCATATACTCCTTAAATAGCCTGTTCCCCCAAAGAGAAAAAATGTAGTTTTACCACGAGGAATTAAAAAACAGTACCAAAAACCTAAAGGCATTGCAGGGTAAGTTGTCTGCAATAGACAACAGCTTTAAAAACCTCCAAATTTCCTAGCCTGATGTAGGCACAAGGAGAGAAAGAGACTTGGTTGCCTGGCAACTGCTCTCTTCACAGGCAGCTGGAGTAAAAGGAACCTGCTGGTGCCAAATGGCCTTTCACCTGCTTTGTTAAAGGGAAATCAGTGTAAGTTACCTTGCCAATAGACATAGGACAAGATGCTCAATGTCACTAATCATCAGAGAAATGCAAATTAAAACCACAAAAAGGTACCACTTCACACCTGTCAGAATGGCCATCATCAATAAATCAACAAACAAGTGCTGGTGAGGATGTGGAGAAAATGAAATCCTCCTGCACTGTTGGTGGGAATGCAGTCTGGTGCAGCCACTGTGGAAAACAGTATGGAATTTCCTCAAAAAATTAAAAATGAAACTGCCTCATAACCCAGTGAGTTTACTTTTGGAAATAAATCCAAATAAAACCAAAACACTAATTCAATAGGATATATGCACCCCTATGTTCATTGTAGCATTCTTTACAATAGGCAAGATTTGGAAGCAGCCCAAGTGCCATCAGTAGATGAGTGGATGAAAAAAACAGTAGTAAGTACATTTACACAATGTTTGACTACTTGGCCGTTAAAAAAAAAAAATGAGGAAGAGGAAGAAGGAGGAAAAGGAGGAAAGAAGGAGAAAAGCATACCTTTTGGCACAGCTTGGATGGACTGGAGAGTATTATGCTAAGTGAAACAAATCTGTCAAAGAAAGGCAAGTACCACATGATTTTACTTATATATGGAATCTAATGAACAAAATAAACTAACAACAAAAATAGAAACAGATGAGTCATAGACACTGAGAACAGACTGACAGCTGTCAGAGGGGAGGAGGATTGTGGGGCTAGATGAAAAAGGTGAAGGGATTAAGCAAAGGAAAAAAACCCTTAGACACAGACAACAGGATGGTGGTCGTCAGAAGGAAAGAAGGGTGGGGGAGTAAGGGAATAGTCAATGATGGAGAGAGACTTGACTTGGGGTAGTGAACACACAACACAATATACAGATGACTTTAAAAAAGAAATTGTCTCAAAAATATTAAAACTAAAATGTAAAAAAAAAGAGTTTCTTTGCAAGGGCCAAAACGCCAGTTTGAAAACATAGGCTTAAGAAACTCTCCTCTGGCTTCCCTTTGCTGGGGAGCGGCTTACAGGGGCGTTTCTAAGGCCTTGGTCATTAGAGATGTTTTTACTCTCCCATCCCCACCTCTGGGTACCACAAGGGAATGGGGCTCACTTTAAACTTTTTGCAGAGAATTGATAAATGCTGAAAATCAGGAAAAATGCTTGTAAACCTTTCAATGATGACCTTTGATAAACATCTCCCCATTTTTTCATTGGATTTGCTTTCTGATAATACTAGGAGTAATAAAGTACATTTATGATGAAAAGGGACTTAGAAATAACTATTCCAATATTATGTCTTTACATAAAACCCTGGTGATTGAATTTATTTTAGAAAATTTGCTTGGCTGGCTGTTATAGTGAAAATGTGAAAAGTGCCTAGAGATGATTTAGTACGAAGAGTAGTTAGTTCTTTCCAAAAGAATTCAGACAACCCATTTCTGAAATGGAAAGTATTCTAATATGTTTTGGTCTGTGGAAATTTTAACCAATGCTAGAAAATACATTTTTTAGTAGAAGCTTAATGAGTAATTCTCAATTAGTGTAGCTGTTTTAAGATCCAACAGCAAAATGTGAATAGAAATTGAGCAAAGGAGTCAGAAACAAAACACTGAAGAAAGGACTTAGAGCAGAGGATTCTGGTCCTCACTCCACACTGCACTGGAATTCTAACTTCATTAGTATAGACATACATAACCAACCTACCGAGCTTTCCCTGGGATTTTTCCATCAGGTAAAATTTTGAATATAAAAATATACATATATTTATGTTAAACTTTTCAGGTTATTCGAATTATATATATTTATTTCCATTTTATTCACAACCAGTAAGCATAACTAGCTTTTTATACTTTTTATGGGACTGTTCACTCATATCCCTTTATTTTCTTGTGCTTTACTAAAATATCCTTTTTATGTTCAAAATAACCCATCTCCACTCCACCTCCAGAGTTGAGGAGGAAATACATTTTCATTCTCCACATGACTTGTCCAGGGCAGTCTGCTGTGGTTGATGGGAGCTATGCAATCATTCAGAAAACTTTGGTCAATGAAGGTGAAGGGGTGTCAAGTAGCCATGAAAATAAAAAACAGTGAACAGCTTGTAAGCATTCCTAATACTTCTCCCAGAGGTCAAATCGATTACTAAAGACTTGGGCAAAAGAGGAGAAGAGGAGTGTTATTTTGCTCTGAGTTGAAGATACATCTGACCTGAAGTTTATGGCTTTCCCCTCCTCAGGAGCATTCACTGACATTGTTATTCACCTAACCTTATCTTAAAAGTAAAAATTCCCAGAAAATGTTATGTGACAAAATACCATAGTTTGGTCACCTAGTGATTCTTCAGTAATTAAATGCTTAAGCATAGTATTTTTCTCTTCCAGGACAGTTAGAGCGTTTCTGTGATAATCTACTATTAAATAAGTTTGTTTTTTTTTTTTAATAGTCTTCATTTGAACAGAATGGAAGATGATGTTTTTCCTTTATTTAAAAAAAAATTAGCTCCATAATTTCTTTGAGGAAAAGCAGTTTATGTTTGAAGGTGGGACCCTGAGGCCACAGGAAGACAGAGGCTGTTAACCTTGGCTACATGTTTGAATTGCCTGAGGGACATTTTTATTTCCTGGTCCAAACCCCTCACCATCAAGGCTGTGATATTGACTTCATGTCTGAGTCAAGTCTGTATGAAACAGCATCAATGTATACTGTTCATTTCTATTTAAATGTTAAAAACTGCCTTATTTCCTGGAAGATAGACTAGGACACTAGTTACAACATTTTTGAAAAATGAGCACCGTGTTTAAGATTATTTATGCCTAATTGCTTTTCCCAACACCTGTGTCTCTCTCTACATGGGCTCCTGTACCCTTCCATTCTGAAGATGTATCTTAATATTAATGCCCTAAAAAAGTTAAAGAGGTGATTAACAGTAATCAGAATATTTTAAACTATGTAGAAGCATAAGTAGTAGAGTAAATGTGAGCGCTCACTGCAGCTAGGTCACCCTTCGGGCCGTTTTAGCTGCACCGCAACTGCGCAACTTTAGAGAAACGCAAGTTACTTCACAGAAAAACACAAATGAGCTAAGCGATTTTTGTCAGTGCTATGCATAGGGAGTACAAGATAAGCCTGGAATCTCTTGTTGAGACCAAAAGTGAAGAAATGAAGAATAAGGGGACACGTGAGACAAACACGACTCTGTTCAAAAAGAGTCCCACTGGCTAAGTCTGGGATGATTTAACCGCGTAAACAAATATTGATAGTAATGATTATAAACTGGTGAATAAAATATGAATCTGTGACTCCATACTGACATAAATTAATAGATGAATACATAAACAAATGAGGGAAAAGTCATTTTTATGGCATAATGCAGACCAATAAGTGAAGAAGGAAGGATACAGGTAGAAAATCATGAGTGGATGTCAAATCTAGTAGACAAATATTTGATGAGCAAGAAATGTTTACGTAGTCTCAAAGTACCTCTTTACAAGTCACCTATTAATTACAAATGGAAATTAGTGACTTTACCGTGGTAAATCCTGGTGGACATCACTTTACCCAAGTAATCAAAACTGATGTCACTAATATTAGTGCAATCTGAATCATGTGCCATGATATGATTTATTGACAAGACTAAAATGTCTCTTGTCATTTCAGTGGAATTTCAGACAGAAATGCATAAACTGACACTAGTAAAGATGAAACATCAGATAACCTCATACTGATGGATAGTCTACAAAATCATTGATCTGTACCCTTCAACAATATAAGACCAAAAACACTAAGTATGGCTGAGGATTTGCTCCAAATTAAAGGATACCAAAGAGCCATGAAAAATAAAAGCAATCCGTGTTCTTGGTATGGATTTTGAATAGGGAAAAACAAGGAAAGGTCATCATGTTAAGTATTATGTCAATAGGTAGGAGAATGAACATGTTCTTAGGAAACATACAATGAATCATTAAGGGGTAAAAATTCATAATTGCCTGAATTTACTTTCAAATGATTCTGGAAAAATGATATGCAGGTATATAGAAAGGAAGCAAATAGGACAAAATGTAAACAATTGAATCAGGGAATAGGTCACATGAGTATCCCTAGCTCCTTGTACAATTCCTGAAACATTTCTGTAAGTTTGAAAGTATATCAGAATAAAAGGTTACAAATAAATGCTGACCCTCTGCCTCCTCCCAAAAATATCTTCTGTGCACAGAAGATTAGTAAGTCAAAAAAGAACAGTACAAAATCCCAGTGCCTCTAGCTTCAGGGCCAATGGAGGATGGATTTGAAACACAGGAGGGAAGAAAGCTCCACTTTCCCCCTGGTAGGAAAAGCCCCTGGAAGTAATACATGCCTTTATCTCAAGACCGGTTCTATCACGTTTGATTGCAAGAATAGGAAGGAGCAAGGAAGCAAGAATCAGGCTGATTATTCTTTTGCCTTAGAGGGAAAATCTTTTATCCTTGGTGGAAGATTGTTGATGAATTTTTTATGAATGATAAAGAAAACTTTTTCTAAGGTAGCTAGATATTTGTAAGCCTACGGCTGTCCTGAAGACTTGAAATGCACACAGCCGTGTGAGCACGGTCTATCATTAACTGAGTGAGGTTTAAGCATTCTGTTTAGTGAGATCAAGAAATTCTTTTTGTCTGAGAAGAAAAAGAACTGAATTTGCTGGGAGTAAGATCCTGGGACAGTTGCATCATTTCCTTGAAATATTTTTTCTTTTATTCATTGATATCTTGTGGTCCGTTGTCTTTATATGATATTATAGCATATTTTTTCACCCACTAATGAACTCAGACCACAATTCAACCCTAAAAGGTAATCTTTATGAAAAAGTCACATTGGAAAGGGTATATATCTTTCAGATATGCCCTCATGAGCTTTAAAAAAATCCATAATAATAAGTTATCCCTTCCTTTCAAAATTTGTAATATTTACTAGAAGTGACATTTCTGTCATTTACGTTGTGAAATGCTTAATGTGTAAATTTATCATAAGAAGACATACATACAGCCTTTCCATGAGCTCAGGCTAGTTCCTCGTGCTATGAAAGGTACTCTACTAATGTCTATTTTCTGATTATTGATTAAAATGTTTTGAAGTAAAGCAGATAATTCTCATTGGAATAAAATTTTGTTCATATTGACTATCTTGTAATTACATTATCCTTTATTATCTCTCCGATCCTCAGTTTCCACCTGTGTAAGATGGAAGAATGTTGAATAAAATCACAAAGTGATTAAGTGCTCAATAAATGGTATTCTTATCTACAGATTATTTTCTCTTAGACAGCATCAAGTTAAAAATACCACACTAAACACATATTTATCACCTCTGAGACCAAGGAACAAGTGATCTCAGGAAAATGTTAGCAGGCAGAGCAACAAAAACATATCGGTAGATCCACTCTCAGGCCCGTGGGATGCACAAGGGGATGCTGATTTAAAAAACTTAGCTGTTTTTTTATCATCAATTCTTCTAGTATCCCAGAAGAGCACAGAATTCTGAAGCATTTGATACAGAGGAGAGCAGAAAGTTAGAAGGAAACAGGTGTGTGTGGTGGTGTGGGTGGAAATAGGAGATAAAAAGGAGGGTCGGATGAATGTCTGTGATCAGCACCCTCAGTTTACTCCCTCCACTTCCACACACTGAGTACAAGTAGTCAGGTACCCAAAACCAGGGCCCCAAAACTGGAGGTTTAGTTACTGGTAACATTGTTCAGTAGAACCGGAAGGAGGCACAAAGTTGAAAATAAGAGTAAGTATTGTCCCACTTTTTATATGATAGACAGATTCCCCAAACCTGCCCTATCCTATGCAGATTACTGGATACCAATGGTAAAGCCCCAGGTAGAAAATGAAAGAATATTTTTCTGTAGAAATTAAAAGATTACTGAGATAGACCTCTCTGCATTGATATTTGGGGGCCTGTGTGACTGGCCATCATTACAACCAATTTCACAAGAGTGAGAAGTACTCATTGTAAGCACTAAAGATCATAAAGCTTCCAATCAAAATTGAGGGCTTTGTTGAATAACAGTGGTCGCCAAGAATTATGAAACATATGCAGAAAGCTTCCAGAATATGACAGAGAGGCCAAGTACGCAAACCAAGAAAGGAAATTAGAGGAAGGATAATGCAAGAAATGCAAAAGCGTTGCAATATTAAAATCAAAATGCAAATTAATACCTCAGATAAGTAGAAGCTTTGCGCCAATAAAAATGGATATTTAGAAGAACTCTTAGTGAAAATAACATAGTTGAAACAAAAATTTCAGCAGAAGTTTGTAAATAAATAAAATGACAAGAAGACAAAAAGTGTGAGAGAAAAAGTTAACTGAGAGCGTCAAACCAAGAGCTCAAATAACCAATTAATTTGAGTTTCATAAAGAAAAAAGAAAAGTCATAGTGATGAAAATATTTTTAAGAGATTTATCTAAAACTAAAAAGTGCACACTTCCAGATGGAAAGAACTCAACAAATTATCAGCACAATTATTTTTTAATATTTAAATGAAGAATATTGCCATAAAATTTCAGAATACCATGAAAAAGAGACCGACGATCTTTTTTTTTTACTTTATTGTTGTTCAATTACAGTTTTCTGAATACTCTCCCCTCCCCTCCCCCTCCATCCCACCTCCCTTCCCTGCCTCCCTCCCCACCCTTGGTTCTGTCCATGTGTCCTCTATAGTGGTTCCTGAAAACCCTTCTCCCCATTGTCCCCTCCCCCATCCCCCTTGGCTATTGTTAGATTGTTCTTAATTTCAATGTCTCTGGTTAAGTTTTGCTTGCTTTTTGCTTTTGTTGATTATGTTCTGGTTAAAGGTGAGATCATATGGTATTTGTTCCTCACCACCAAGACAGACAATCTTAAAGAACTTAAGAAGAAGAAGTAGGAGGAGGAGAAGAAGAAGAAGAAGAAAAGAAGGTCATATCCAAAGAAGAGAATCAGAATTACAACAAGCTTTTCAGCAACAGCACCTGATGCTTTGGAGAGAAAATAATTTTCAACCTAGAATTTTTTCATTCAAGGATGAGTAGAATGAAGATATTTTCAGACATGTAAATATTCACTAAATTTTCTTTCCTTTCTTAGGCAGCTGTTGGAAAGAAGTATAGAATGGAAAAAATGTCTACACAGGCATTAGTGCCAGAGTTTGACAAGTAAATTGGGTTTTTTAAAGATTTTATTTTATTTATTTTCAGAGAGAGGAGAAGGGAGAGAGAAAGAGCAATGTATGGTTGCCTCTCACATGGCCCTCATTGAGGACCTGGCCCGCAACCCAGGCATGTGCCCCGACTGGGAATCGAACCGGGACCCTCTGGTTCCCAGCCCGCGCTCAATCCACTGAGCTACACCAGCCGGGCGTAAATTGGGTTTTTTAATGATAAGTTAAATAGTAACTAATTTATGATAGTAAGGGAGAAAGAAGGACTATCTATAAATGATAAATTAAGACAAAGTTTTTTTTTAATTATTTTATTGTTGTTCAATTACAGTTGTCCGCATTTACCCTCCCCCCACCCCACCCCAGGCAAACCCACCTCCCTCCCTTGCTTCCCCCCACCCCCTTGGTTTTGTCCATGTGTCCTTCATTGCAGTTCCTGAATACCCTTGTAAGACAAAGTTTTGAGCATATTTTTTAAAATTATAAGGTAACCAATATAGAAAGTAAAAAGTGATAAAATTATATTGAA
>PVJI01018264.1:32500-33886 GCA_004026765.1 Micronycteris hirsuta | reverse complement strand
GGTCTGGCCCCGCCCCTCTCCTTGGCCTGGCCACGCCCCGCCCCCTCTCCTTGGTCCAATATGCTCTCCCCCCTGCGCTGAAATGGCATCGGCCTCGCACGGACCCCCTCTTTGGAGTTTTCTTTTCTGTGACCCCCTCCCTGCCTCCTGTACCTATGAAATGAACCTTTTCTCCCGTCCCGTGTCCTTCCCGTCTGTCCCGGGTCCATTTCATGCACAGAACCTCAGACGGGAGAGCAAAGGCTCGCTCTCCCCTCTCGCTTTATTTATTTTCTCCCTGCTCCACGCCTAGGGAGCTGTGAAATTCACTTTGCTCCTGCAGGAAGCTGAACGGCACACACCTCTTCTCGAAAAGGGGCGCGTGCCCAAGTCCTGACCTTCTGAAGTGTGATTTTATTTGGAAATAGAGTCTCAGCAGATGGGACGAGGGAAGGATGTGAGAGGAGGTCGTCCTGGGTCAGGGGGGCCCTGTGTCCAATGACCGTGTCCTTAGAAGTGACAGAGAAGACGCAGACCCAGAGGAGAAGCCATGTGCAGACGCAGGCAGAGACGGGAGGGACGCGGCCACCAGCCCAGGGACGCCTGGGGCCCCCGGAGCTGGAAGAGGTGGGAGAGACCCTCCCTGGAGCCTGTGGGGGGAGCACATCCCCGGGACCCCTGGACCTCAGACGCCTGCTCTCCAGGACGTGGGAAGGTGAATTTGTGATGTTTTGAGCCCCCTGGTGTGTGTGGCCTCCCCAGGGAACTGAGGTCACGCTTATGGCCTTGTGCTATAAAGTTCACACTTGAACCCGGGCCCCTGGTGAGCGCCTTGGGGTGGGAGTGGCCCCTTCCCCCTAATTCTCCCCCAGCTGGTCCTCGGCTTCCCTACGCGTTTCCTCGGCAGTAGCCACGGCAGTGGATGTTGGAAAGCAGTGGACGGCCCATCCCGTGTTCAGCATGCAGGGGAACACACATGACTTCCCCGTGTGAGGAGAGCCAGCTAGGCGGCAGGGCGCAGATCCCCGGGGCCGATTGCTAGAAAACCCACTTCTAGGGATCCTTGGGGGCTTTCTCTCTCCAACGGAGAGACGGAGAGACGAAAATGAGAAGCTCCCAGTTTGAGAGCAGCAGAGGCCCGCGGGCCCTGGGCGAGGTGGCCAGAGGTAGACACGGTGTTCCGGGAAAGTGGGAGGACGTGAGCCAGCCCACCAGGGCGACGCTTACCTGGAAGTTTCCGTGGTGGGACTCGAAGAGCCCAGGGAAGGTGAACTTGGGGTCGGGCACGCTGGGCATGAGGAGCTTCTTCACTCTGCAAGGCACGTAGAGAGTTTGCTCACCGTGGGCCTGCAGACGTCCGTCCGCGGGGCCCGGAGACTCGCTGCCCGGATGGAACTGTGACCCCAC
>PVJI01018264.1:0-27500 GCA_004026765.1 Micronycteris hirsuta | reverse complement strand
CCCTTTCACCTCCCCCCCCTCTCTCTCCAGGGTTAGCATCTTGGGGATGTCTCGTCACCCCGACCCTGAGAAGTAGCCACCCCCTCACCTGCCACTCTTCGTCAAAGACGCTTTTGTGCTGAACTTCGTACCGGAGGCCTCGGTACGGCAGATCCGGACACGTCACCGTCACGGCTTCCTCACGCCAGTGAAACTGCAGGTCTCGCGGGGAGTTGGGTTTCACTAAGGGGTGGGGGAGACAACACAGGAATCGTCACCATGGCGATAGTGGGACCCCCATATTTCTACGATGGCCGCAGTGAGATCACTTACGTTCCCTTTCTTCGGCCTTTAAATCCTTCGGGGGTTTGCAGGTCCCTTGTCCATGGGACATGTATAGTAGAGCTTTTAACCTGAGCTGCAAGGACTAGCCAGGAGCTGTGTCCTGAAGAAGCTTTGTGCCATTGCATGAAAAGCTTGTGTTTCTGTTATGGGATGAATCAGGCGCCTCCTTCCCCCCCCCCAAAAAAAAAACATGTGGATGTCCCTACCGCTGGGACCCCCAGATATGGTGTCATTTGGAAATAGGATCATTATAGATGTCGCTGTTTAATGCAAGACGAGGTTGTCTTGCAGTTAGGGTGGCCATGAAACCAGCCTGGCTGGGGTCCTTGTCAGAGGAAGAGGCAGAGCCATGCATAGGGACGGTATGTGCAGACACAGACAGAAATTGGGGTGACGCACCCCAGGCTTTCCAGAACCCTCAGAGGCTTCCACCGATGCGTGGGACCGATGTTCACCCAGAGCGCCCGGAAGGAACCCGCTAGGCCGGCACCCCGAAGCGGGACTCATAGCCTCCCGAACGATAGGACCATAAATGTTTCCCTGAAGCCGCCCCGTGTGGGGGAATTTCAAGGCTGTTAAGGAAGCTCACGTGTCTCTGAGTGATTTTGTCCGTCGCTCACACCAGATTCTGAAAGGCACCCTTCACCCCCATCCCTCTTTACAAAAGAAAAAACGATCTCACGGAAATGCAGAATAAAGAATCCCCGTTTTGCCGAGAGGATTTCTACGCGTGTGCGGTGTTTTCTGACCCAGGATAGCCAGCCCACCCCAAAGCACTGACAGAGAGCGAATGGGGTGCGTGCTGTGCATGGAGGGTGTGTTTCTCTGCTTGTTTTTGGAGAAAACAGCAAAGCCACCTCATTGGCTCATTGGCTCCAATCACAGCCTTCACGGAGTCTCCCCTCAGGGGGCGTGCCCCTCTGTGTGCCGTGCACGTTGAGATAGAACTTTCCGGAAGGCCGGCGTCTTTGGTCTTGGGGAAGGAAGGGGCACTCAATGGAATAAGTGAGCGGGCAATGCTCGGCCCTCTGGGCACTCACGGTAAGCGCTGATCCACAGGCTCTTGGAGAGGACACGGTGGGTGTCGTTCCAGATGGAGAAATGCATAACCGAGTCTCCCTTGGCCTTGAGGACGCACCCCACGGTGCAGCCGTGCTGCAGGATGTAGCTGGGACACTGGCTGGCGTTGTCCCTGCGGAACCTGCGGTCACGAGAGAGAATGAGAACAGACAGAAGAAGAGATGGGGGCCAAGAGGAGAAGCCACGTGGGGACAGAGGCAGAGACGGGAGGGACGTGGCCACCAGCCCGGGGACCCCTGGCTGATCTCAGATGCCCGGTTCCCGGAACAGACAGAGGACGAACATCTGTGGTTGGGAGAAGCTTGGTCTGTGATAGTTTGTTACGTCTGCCCCAGGAACGAAGGCAGGTAACCTCCGACCTCCAGAGCAGCGACCCCCTGATTGAAAGGCTCTTTCGAATGGGTGCACAGGAGGGGATGTGCCTCAGCCCGAGGCCAGCTGACGCTGCGTCCTGCAGACCCCCAGCAGTGTCCAGCTCAAAATACCCCCCCTTCATGCACGAGAAAACTAAAAACAGATGCCCAGAAACCTCACACGGCCCATGTCTGTGACCCCCTGGAAAAGCCAGCCCTTTATTTTATTTTATTTTCCTTGCAAGTCTTATCTTCTGAATCAGTTCATCTTTAAAATTTCCCTGGCTCGCCCCCTTCTGCACGAATTTCCTAAACGATCCAACGGCGAGGGCCGACCACAGGTCCCACACCCCTGTCTGTAGAACGGAACGAAATCCGTTTGGGGAAAACCCTTCCTGTTACGTGTCTACAAATGGCTTTCGGTGCAGAGGGCAAGGCCAATAAGCTGACCGTAGAAACGGATAGTTTTGGAAGGCGGCGCCTGAGATCCTGAGATCCATAATATTTCCAGGCAGCGGGGCTCCCGGAAAACATGGATGGGGACCCCTGATGACCAGAGTGTGTGGTGAATATTGCGGTGAGAATCTAGGTAGTTTCGAGTGTGACTCAGGCATCGCTCGGTTAGGTTTGTGGCCCGTGGCGGGGTCGGAGGGGACGAGAAAACACACCCATTTATCCTTACACCTCCTGCTGATTCAGAGCTGATCACGGCTGATCTCTCCGAAGAAGAGGTATTTTCATACAGGGCATTGCTGTTTTGTTCCCTGCCCCCCCAGAGGGCACTTACCTATAGCGGAAAGTCAAATTAGTCCCTGCGTGCTCGCTTGCATTCCACGTCACCCGCACGGTTTCGAAATTGAAGTTGACGATATGCAATCGCAATGCTTCGCCTGTGGGGGAAAAAATAGGCGTCGAGCTTCGGGAGAAGCGGAAATGGGTTTGGATTTGTCAAGGGATGCCCACAACCCTGTCGTAAAAATCCTACGGCGCTTGAAAAGGCACCGACGAAATCAAGGCTTTTCACACACGAGCCCGTCCTTCACCATGTGAGTTAGGAGCTGAAGGACACACGGATATGAAGGTTGGTCAGGCCAATGACCCTGAGGGACAGCCGTCCACAGCTGATGGCAGCTGTCTCTCTCTCTCGTCACAGTTTGAAGACCGGCAGTTACTGTCTACAGCAGACAATGAGCCCCACTGTGTGCCCAATGGCACCGTCCCCGGTGGGAGCAAAGAAGGGCGTTGGGCGCTGTCCCCTGGGCACCAAAGTCACGGTCTCACTCAAAACGCCACACGTCATGCCTTGAAGAGAAGGTCGAGGACCAGTGGGTCTTGCCGTGTTTGAAAAGCGACTTGGGCTTCAGTGGGTTTGACACCGGCAAAGCTCTGATGGGTCGGTGTGAAAACAGTGAATTTTAGGATTGAGCAAATAGGCGATGACGTGGTGGGTAATGAGGGGTGTGTTTTTGCCTGTCAGAGGAGGGAGCTACCAATTTTGAAAGATGAGAGGCTTCAATCCACCCTGTGGTATTGGATTAAAAGGGAAAATAGAAAGATAGATGATCAATGGATCGATTGATAGAAGATTGATACATACAAGATTGATAGAGAAAATGGATAGATAATGGAAGGTTGATATAGGTATGCAAAGATGAATATGATACATGGATGGATGGATAAAGAGATATATAGGTGATAGATAATGAATGGACAGATCATAGACGGATGATGGATGGATGGATGGATGGTTGGATGGATATGGTGCATGGATGATAAATGGATGGATAAAGAGATGGATACATGAGAGACAGACAGATAGACATAGACAGGTAGACCCTGCCTGGTGTGGCTCAGTGGATTGAGCACCAGCCTGCAAAGCAAAGGGTCGCCAGTTCGATTCCCAGTCACGGCACATGCCTGGTTGGTGGGCCAGGTCCCCAGTAGGGGGCGCATGAGAGACAACCACAGATTGATGTTTCTCTCCCTCTCTTCTCCCTCCCTTCCCCTCTCTCTAAAAATAAATAAATAAAATCTTTAAAAAAAAAGAATTCTTAAAAAAGAAAAGAAAGAGATGGATGGATGGATGGATGGACACATTTGTAGTGCCCAGCAGGATGTGGGTGGTAGGCTGGTGAAGAGACGCAGGTCCCTAACTTCTGAGGTGGGGGGCCAGGGAAGCACAGTCCCCAAGCAGGGCTGGGCACCGGCCCTGCCCCGGGGGTGGGAGGCAAACCCAGACTGCGCCCCAGCTGTGCTGGCTCATCCCCATTGCAAGGTGCCACTGCTTTCGCTGATGACAATTCATGGGGCCACAACCAACCACAGCCCCTCGGTCAGCCCAAGGCAACCCGTTTTCCAAAACCCGTCTTGTCCTTCCCACAGGCCCCTCTCGAGACCTCCAACCAACATCCTCTTTCCTTCTGGGATCCCCGTGACCGACGACGCCCGCCGTGGGGAGAGGGCACGAGGCCCGCCCACGAGACGCCACGCAGCGGCTGCTTCTTCAGAACTCGCTGCGGCAAGAGACGCAGCTGCCATCACCGGCCTTTGGCCCGGGGTGCCAAGGCCGGCCACGAGAGTCGGGCAGCCCCACGTGGGACCCAGGGCAACTTCCCGAGTGCCCGGGGCAGGCGGCCCCTCGCCACGCCCAGGCCTGTGCAGAGCGTGGAGGAAAGAGTTCAGAATGCAGAGGGAAAAAGGAAAATTGAACTTTGTGGCAGATCTGATGATGGGACCGTGCATCTCACGCAACGTCGGAAAATCAGTGGGACGAGGAAGGACGTCAACGTTTTCCAGTTCTGGAGGAATTCCTTCCATGTGCCCACGTGTACGGGCGATGCCAGTTCTGGGCTGCGTGACCAGCCCCGCCGATGCCTTCGATGTGGATGCACAGCTTCCTGAAACGGAGAGAGACCGGGGTGGGCATCCCCGACCTTCAGAAGAGGAAGCTGTGTTTAGGTCATACGCCGAGGAGATTTTTTGCCTCCGTCCCCTGCTCGCCTGGAAAATTCCTCACTGATAACGCCACACGCCCCCGGGTTCCAGCTGAACAGGAAGCGAGGGTTTGCGGTTGGGAGCCTCGCCCACACCGTGACTCAGCCGCGGGGTCAGGAGGTAAGCCACGGAGGCGTGAAAGGGGTCAAGGGCACCAGGGTCCCTCGGGTCTGCGTTCCTCGTCTGCTGAGTCCTCCTGATGGGTCTGTCCGTTGCTGGCGAGTCCCGGGGGCAGGCGGGGTTCGGACCCTGCCCACCGGCGTGCGACCGGAATTCTCGGACGGGGACGGACGGGAACACCTGGATGGCTTTGCACCGTCAGGGTTGCTCTTGATTGGTGTCTTCTCCTCGTTGCACCTCAAAGCAGGTTCAAGGTTAGCAAGTGGTTTCTGAGGGCTCGGGCGCCTTCCGGAAACACAGAAAGCCTTTCCTCATCCTGAGCTTTGGGTGGGCAGGTCCCAAGTACGAATAAGACGCCAAGGCCTCCCTGTGCGCAGTGGCGGGAGAGACTTGTTTCACGAGCATAATTCCTGCTCTCTCTGTCCGTCCATGTTGTCCCGAAGGGTGACGTTTCTTCTCGCGTCTGAGTCGCGTTCCCTGTGCGAAGGGGCCACGACCGGTTCGCCCACTTGCCTGGTGACGGGCGCTTCGGTCGTTTCCAGATCTGGGTGATTGTAACGAGCGCCAAGGTGCTTTTGCAAATTAGTGTTTTCAGAATCTTGAGATCTATCCCCAGAAGGAGAACGTGTCAGACAGAGAAAGGCAGACCCCGTATGATTGCTGCTCTATGTGGCATCTATAGGACAGGGGACGTGAGCGGACAGACAGAGTCATAGATTCGGAGAACAGACGGACAGAGGCCGCATAGGATGGGGATTTGGGGGAACTCAAGGGGGTGAGTTTGAAAGCGGCACAAAGATCGAGTCGCTGCAGCTAGCCCTGACACTAATACAAGATAAGATTGCATGCCAACTGTCTTTGAGACCATAAATACCAGAACAGACGTCCCCCTTCTTGTGGAGCTTCATCCTCCTCTTTGAAATTCGTGTCCGACCTACAAATAGCTTTCCCAAGGACCCCGTCTTTGACATGCAAATAGGCAGGGGTGTGGGGAGCCCCGTCCCCCACTTTCTATGAGAGGATAAGGGAAGTTGGGCCACCGCGTCCTTCCCCCTAAACATAGAAGCTCACTTTTCCGTGGCCTCCTTGATCAGTTACCACAGACGGCCCTGCCGGGTGCCCCGTGGGCGTAGCAGGGGCTGCGAGGGACCCCTGGGGTTGGGAAGCCCGAGGCAAGGGGGACGCGCCGCTGTGCATCTCGAGAACAGGTGAGAACACCTGGATCGGCACGCTGGTTCCGTCTGCTCAGCCTCTTCAGGGCACCGCCCGGCGGGGGCACAGAGCTGCCTGGTTGTACGTTTATTCGACAACGCAAGGCTTGTCCTGTCTCTTCCTCCTTCGTGGGCAAAGCTGCTCAGCGGGGAACAGAGGGCGTGTTTGCTGTGTTTCCCCAGCGGCATGAGAAACTCCCCCATCGCTGCAGGAATTACCCCGTCCTGGCCCACTGGGCACATGGTCGTTAGCATCCTGGTGGCCCCGTTTCCCGTGAAAGATGTCATCTTTGTCTCGAAACATCACCGTCCTGTCTCCCTGGGTCAGCCTCTCCACAGAGAGCGCTCGCGGCCACAGGGGGCGGGGGGGTGCTTCTCCCACGGGGGGCCACCCCGGAAGCACGGGTCGCGCTTACTGCTCACCGTGAATGCATTTGGACGTGTGAAGAGGTTGGAAGAGGCGGAGGCGTCCATGGCACGCTGTAGGAGAGAACCGGCAACCGGGCAGCCCTGGGGACCTAAGGGGTTTGTGTCTGCACGGGGGTAAGGGGACAGACAGACAGACAGCAAGGCAGAGCGGCAGAGACAGACAAGCAAAGAGAGATCTTTGTTTTCGGAACTAGTTTCCACCGTGCGTCCACACCGCCTTTTTACGGGGAACCCCCACTTGGCTGGAGACCCGTGTGAATCCCCCGGAATGCTGAACGCACGGTTATACCATCGAAAAGACAAGGAACTTAAAACGCACACACGGCAAGGCCCCTGCAAGAGTCAGATTGACAGAGGTAGAGCGTGGGCAGTCGGAGCTGGGGGGCTATGGACGGGGCCGGGGCGCGAGACTCTGACGGGGACAGAGCCTGTGTTGGGGACGATGAGAAAGTTCTGGAAATGACGGCGGGGACGGTTGCGCAACCAAGTGAACGGACCATGGGCTTCATGCCGCCGAGCTGTGCGCCCCAAAACAGCGAAGGTGACAAATTTAATGTCGTGGGTGTTTGACCGTCACGGTTTCCTAAAAAAGAAGCCACTTAGTTTTGCTTTTAAAAAAACATGTTTGTTGACCGTCAACTTGATGACGCGTCTTCAAGGACCAGTTCTCGGCGAGGCATCAGGAAGCGGCTGGAATGGCTTCTCGCGGCTTTATTTCTCTCTCTGACCACAGGCATTCCCGGGCGAGGACATGTGGGGCAAACCCTGAAAGTCTTCTGTTTGGATGAATAATGAGCTCCAGGCACGCAGTGGAATATTACGCAGCCAGGAACAGGAGTGAGACTCTGCCTCAGGCTACGGCGTGGACGGACCTTGAACACAGGAGGCCCCGTGAGAGACGCCAGACACCCACGGCCCCGTGGCGTGGATTCCGTGTGTGGGACACGTCCGGAGCAGGCCGATCCGCAGGGACAGAGAGACGGTCCGTGGTGGTCAGGGGCTGGGGCAAGGAGGTCAGGAAATCCATGGGGCCCCAGAGGAGCGGGGACCCCATGAAACTGCTGTCACCCTGACGTCCACACCTCATGGACCCTGGCACCTGGGGAGCCGCTGGGGTTGGGAAGACCCTCCCATGCTTCCTTTTTCCTGGCACAAACACGCGGGTGGCCCAGCGTCTGCACCCTGGGGGTCGTCGCCGAAACGCCAACGATTCTGCTCGGCGCTCACAGCCCGCCTCCCCGTGGCGGCGCGGCTGCACAGGAGAAGGTGATCGGCGGTTGGGAGAGTTTGCTTTCACGGCCTTGAGGGCAGCAGGGGACTTCGCGTCCAAACACCGTTGCCTGTTCTGGAAAGTCCCCGTCAGGGGGGACCACGGCAGCGGGTCCTTCCTTCCTGCTTTCCTTCCTTGCTGATTCAATCTGCAGCTGAAACATTAAGAGCAGCGACGAGCCCCCGAGCCAACTGCAGTGCCCACGAGCTGCACGGCGTGGCCGCCCCCAGCCCACCCTCGCCCGGCCCTGCTCTGGACTTCAGCTCACGCCATCCGTCATGTGCGGCCCTCCGGGGGTCACTGGGGTCAGGCTCAGGCGCCCGCCATCCGCTCTGTCCTTGTTCTGCGCTTCAGCGTCTGTCTCCCAGATGGGGACGCTGCTGAGGCCGGCTGTGCTCAGCACGCAGTGTGGCTTCCCGGCAATTCCCTGGCACCGCGAAACCTGATCGGAACGTGGTGGCCGATGCCAACTGAGGTGACGTCTAGGGTCCCTTCCCCACCGCTGTCTCCCCGCTATCTCTGGAGCTGCTCAGGTCACCTAATTCACTGTCATCACACCGTGTCTGCAAACTCGGAAGGCCCCCGCGGGGCCCACGGGGCATGCGGCACATGGTAAGCAGGTACCGTAGGAGGGTGTGAGCGCTCTGGGGGCCTGTAGCAAAGGACCACAGACTGGGGGCTTAAATCACAGACAGTCACTCACAGGCACCCCATCCTGGAGACCAGGCGTGTGAGGGCCAGGGTCCCAGGGCCGGGCTCCACCCCACAGGCTCCAGGGAGGATCTTTCCTGCCTGTTCCAGCTCCGGGGGCTCCAGGCGTCCCTCCCGTCTCTGCCTCCGTCTGCATGTGGCTTCCCCTCTGTGTCTGCGTCTCCTCTTCTGTCTGTTCTCAGGACACGGTCACTGGACGTAGGGCCACCCTGACCCAGGTCCACCTCCTCTCAGATCCCTCACTCATGCCACCTACAAAGGCTCCAAGTCCATACGGATCCCGTCCACCGGCACCGGGAATCCGTAGCAAAGCGAGCCAGCCGCCAGACCTTTCACAAACACGGGCAGCCTGGTGCTTTCTAAGAAGTTACTAGAAAGGCTGCCAGTCAGTTCCCGGGGCAGCCGGAAGCCCCGCCTGGGCACCGGCCCTGCCCACAACCCGGGACTCCCACTTCTGCGCTGGGATGGGCTTCCGTGGGTCCGGATCCCGACTGTGCCCGAGCTGAGCATCCCTCACTCAAACTCCACACCCGGGGCTGCCAGGGGGACGTTCAGGGAAGCGTGGGGTGCACCCGAGCTGAAGTCCCTGCAGACGCAGCACCGGATGGGAACGTCGGAAAACCGAGACGTGTCTGAAGCACAGAGTTAGAAAGTGTTGGCAGCGGCAGTGCTGGGGGACCCACCTCCGGGGTCCCTTGCCATCCACCCAACTCAGAACCTTGAGATTGCAGCGAAACGGGTCCCTGGGGAGGACGCTTCCAAAGATGGGCGTCAGGTGTAAAATCCCACCGGAAACAGCACGCCGAGCCTCAGGTGTTGGGGGTGGGAGGGGGCCGTGCCGCAGCCGTCCCCACCCGTCGGGGGCAGATCTGAGCTGCCAAGTCAAACCCGAGCCGCCGGCCCACAACCTGGTCTCTTACCCTTTTCCCACTGCGTCTCATGCGAGCCCCCCCAAGAATTTTCTGGAAGACCCCTGGGGAGCCATGCCCTGGGGACAGACAACTCGGTGACCCTTACTGTCATTCTCAGAAAGCACCGCCGGGGGCTGAAGGAGGACCCCGCCGATGGACACAGGTGTCCGAGGACCGGCGTGGGCAGCGCCTCCTTTTGGACGGGACTTCGCCCCGGGCAGGCGAAGATGCACCCCAAGAAAAGAACCAGCCTCTTCAGAGGCAGAAAGAACAGCAAAAGTCACCCCTATTCTCAACTCAGCACACAGGTCTGTACTATTATTAGTGGTAATAATAATATCATTTTTACGATTTGTTCCATTTCAAGCTCATCCTGAAATCAGTCAAGAGTAGGCCCTTGTTCCCCAGTTAGTCTCAGAAACCTGGGTGACCTCGTTGTCACTTGGATGCAGAAAAGAAGGAGGTTACCAAAGAGACCCCCCCAAAAATGGATGGCCACCGAGCCTCACCTGCTGCCGTGTCCCCCGAAGTGAAGAAAATCTCTCCCAGCAGGAAGACGGCGGCGGCAGTGGCCGCGGCCGGCCAGGGCCCCGGGACCGCATGCATGCCGGGGACGGGGGACTGCGCAGGTTGTCCCGGGCCACCTCTGGCTTGGTTCCTGCCTCACCCCTGAGGTCACCAGGCTTTTAAAAGGCAGAAGCAGCCGCAGGGAAGTGACGAGAGGAAACACACTCAGGCTTGATTGAAACCGATGACTCTTATCTAAAAATAAAAGAAAAAAAAAATAAAGGAAGAAGCAGGAGATAAGGTTTGCACCTCAGGCGGCCGGGCCTGGCTGCCAGGCTGTGCGTTCAGGGTTCCGGCTTCATCGGGCGTCCTGAGGGGGGCTGGGGGCCGTGGCAGGAAGGGCCCCGGGGGTCCTGCAGGGCCCCAGCTCCCTGAAGTGTCCAGGGCGGCGAAGGTGGGCTGGGCATCGGCAGGTCGGACCCCCGTCTGCCTCAAACTAAGCAACAGGGACGTCCCAAGGGACGCAGGCTGGGGACCCAAGGGTTCCAACTGCAGAATCCCTTCCTCGGGTGTCATGAGCCGGGGCAAGAGAGAGCGGGGTGTGGTCTAAGCGCGAAGGATGGGTGAGTCCGTGGCCCGTGCAGGTGGTCAGCCGCTGCCCGCAGCCTGAAAACCGCGACCCCACTGAGCACCGTGCCGTACCTCTAGGTTAAAGCTACAGAGCCTGTTTGCACACGTCTCCTGCCAGAGTCTGACAATGTGGGATAAGTAATAGTAACAATAATAATTAATAATAATAATAATAGCTGTGGCGAGTCACATCCGTGTCCCCACCCTGGCCCTCATCCCTGCCCTGAGCCCCCAGGGACAATCCAGGCCAGGGTTCCCGTCAGCACCTTTGGTCACCCCAGGTTTGTCATCAACCCCTGTCACTTTGTCATGGGCCCCGAGGGCCAGGACACGCACGTCTTTGGGGGCGTGATTCTGTGGCCGCACGGGCTGCAGGATGTGGACTCCCCAGCGTGACAGATGATGAGTACGTGGAGACTTAGGGCGACGTGGGTCAGGGTGGTCGATGCGCAGTCCCTCCTGGGAAGGTCGGGGGCTGGTGCTGCTGTGCCATGGGGTGTCCCGGGCGCTCAGAAGTGTCCCTGGTGCCTGCCCACCAGACAGACGCCAGGACCCACCCAAGTGTCTCGAGACTTGCTGAAACCTCCACTGAGAGCAGAGGCAACACCCCTTCTTCCTCGTCCGTCCACCCAGCAAAGCTGGGAAGCTCCCCCTGTTTTCTTCGGGGAGCTCCTTCTCCTCCTGCAGGAATGGTTTCTTTCAGGGTTTTGACCTAAAAAGGGAGACAAGGCCAGGGGGTCCCGCAGAGGGCTGTGCAGAGGGGCGCGTCTGCGTTCCCGGCACATGTCCGGCCTCACGTGGGCTCTCCAGGGGCTCCAGCGTGGCCACTGGGAGACACAAGGGTTCCTGAACCCCACGTCCTTGCACCCTGTGGGAACATCGACTCCTCATTTCATTGCTTTGACCCCGAAATGCAGAACAGACATGACAGCTTGGGAGAGACCAGCTGGCCGCGGCAGGTGGTTTTAATGGACGGCCATTTCTGCTCTTGCATCCTGCCCCCTCCCCGCCCCCCATGCAAGGGGACAAAATTGGGGAAATGAAGCTCAAATCGGATGCCAAGCCCTTCCTGCCCCGGGGCTCCACCACGGCAACGCACGCGGCGAGAATGTCAAAGGCCATCGGCGTGTCTCACGGACGTGACACAAACCCCCCGTGTCCTTAATCACCGCCGCGTGGAACCGCAAGCCGAGTTTAGGTGGCTGGCGTTTCTCAACACGGCCTGTGAGTCACCCGGCGAGAGTCACAGAGATTGTGAGGCATGAGCTGGATGCAGCGGACAGTCACCTCCTCTTGGACTTCTCCGACGGATCAAGTCTGACGCACCCTGCAGGGAGTATGATGACGTGGCTGATGTGTGCATGGGTTCGAGTCTCCCCAAATCTTCGTGGCTGCCTCGTCTCACCTCTTAGGATGCTGAGGATGGACGGGGTCAGCGGCTGCCTTGGCTGCCGGCCGGGGCTGGGGACCTGTGTGGGCAAAAAGATTCTCAAGGATTCATTCACACACCTGGCCACCGGGCTGAAGATCCACTGAGAGCTCCATGGGCCCCTTTGGCAAGTGGAAAACGGTTTCATGGAATGTTCTGGATGGCTCCCTCACATGCCCGGGACGTCCACCCCCTGCGTCCACTCACACCCTGGAGCCAGCCCCTACTCAAGAAAAGAGAAAGTCAACTTCAGCTCTCCTTGGGAGTGGCAGTCAATCTTCACCCTCATCTATTTTTTTTTAAATTTAAATCATGTTTTCCTTTTTAATGATAGTTGACATCCAATAGCACCGGAAAGGGTCTCCTTCAAGAAGAAGAAGGAGCACCTGGCTGGTGTAGCTCAGTGGATGGAGCGCGGGCTGGGAACCAGAGGGTCCCGGTTCGATTCCCGGTCAGGGCACATGCCTGGGTTGCAGGCCAGATCCCCAGTGAGGGCCATGTGAGAGGCAACCATACATTGCTCTTTCTCCCTCCCTTCTCCTCTCTATGAAAATAAATAAATAAATAAAATCTTTAAAAAAAAAGAAGGAGAAAAAGATAAGAGATGTAGATCATTACAGGGCAAGACATACATGTCGATCAGCAATGGAATCTGGGACACACAATAAGCGAACACACAGAGCAGACACAGACTGACAGACACAGAGAATAGGCTGCGGGGTGCGAGACAGGAGAGGTTGGGGGGCTGGGCAAAAGAAGTGAAGGACTGAGAAGGACAGACGGGCAGTTACAGAACAGTCACGGGCTGTAAAGTCCATCACAGGGAATATAGTCGATAACATTGTGACGAGTATAGATGGTGTCATGTGGGTAAGAGATTTATCGGGACGATCACTTGGTAAGTCACACAATGTGCAACCCCTGGGGGGTGTGCCCCTGAATTCACCCCATCTTCATGTCTGCACAACACCCATCTCTTTTTAAGCACCTCCGTGCTCTTTCCAGGAACGCCCCGTGATTCTCGCAGTAACTGCAGACTCGAGGTGTTCGCCAGGACAATGACCTTTGAGGAGGCCAAGCCTGCACCCCTACATGCCGCGCTCCTTCTGCAGCACCTCCGGGGTCAGTGAGTGGACCGCAGGCGTGTTCTCCTGGGAGAAGGGCGCCTTGTCCGTGAGTGGTCCGGTAAGCCGGCACAGCCACCGGCGTGGAGCAAGGCTCATGCGGACATCAGGAGCCAGACAACGTGGTCTCCTGAGCCTCGCCGAGATTTTCTTGGCCTCCTATTTGCCGTAGGCAGCCTCTGCTGAGTGGGTCTCCTTAAAGGAACAACCAAGTCCTAGAAATCACAGTGGAAGAGGGTCCGCTGCTCGAATGCTCCGGATTGTTCTCTTCCTTGCCTCTGTCTCGCCCACACTCGGCCCAACCTTGCTTCTCAGGGAGGGACCGAGGAGGTGTTGTGCCCTGGGTGGAAACGTGAAAGCTAGCCCAGCTCTGTTAGAATAATAACAGAGCTTGACAAAGGGAAAGTTTGTTCATGTGTGGCGGGGGGGGAAGCCTCGTCAGTGAAATTACAAGTTAGACACTAGTGATGTGAGCGTCGGAGTGCACGCACGGGTATCGTGGTGATTTACCCATCAGAGCCGTGTTAGTCTGTGTGTTAGGCCACCTGGGAGCACGCTGTTTGCCCGTGTCTGACACACAGAAAGGATGTGATCCCAAAACCCGCAAGAAGGAGCAAGTGGGTGGATGGATGAATTTATGGATGGATGGATGGATGATGGATGGATGGATGTATGATGGATGGATGGATGCTGGATGAATGATGGGTGGATGGATGGATGGATGGGTGGATGGTTGGGTGGATGGATGGTGGGTGGATGGATGGATGGGTGGATGGTTGGGTAGGCCAGTAGAATCATGAAAGAATTATACCTTCTTGGTTTTAGAAGATCCCTGAAAGACATTATTGTGTGTTAAATGCCCCCTCCCTCTCCAGAAAAAAAGATGTTGACACCCTGACCGTAACGCCCATGACTATGACCGGATTTTGAAACAGGGTTGCTTCAGATGACGAAGGTACCGTGAGATCCTTTCAGTGGACCTCAGCCAATCTGACAGCTGTCCTCACAAAAGGGGCAACGTGGACCCTCAGACGGGCAAGTGCGGAGGGAGGCCATGTGCAGACACGGAGAGAAGGCATCCGTTTACAAGCTAAGCAGCAGCCGAGGGTCCCAGTGCTGGGAGACAGGACGTGGAAGAGGATCGCCCTCAACAGGAACACGCAGACTTTGAAGTCGGGCCCCCGGAACCGGGAGACAACCAATCTCTACGTCTGCCATGCATTGCCATGCCACCCCAAGACACTTGTAGCGGCGTGGTCCTGCGTCTCAGACAAACTGGTGAGCTTGCCACGGACGGACTGTCCACTCTGTCTGTACAAGTGGCTGCCGGGTATGGGGAGCTCATTGGATCCCTTCCCCCCAGGCTTGACCTCTGACCAGACGGAAAATCCACCTTCACGGGCTCCTTTCGCAGATGGATCAAAAAAGCAAATACAGCCCTGTCTTCCATCTTCTCAGGATGCCCTCAGATTCAAGAAGGCGGCCGCTGTCCGAAACCCACCGTCACGTGGTGGAGCAGAAAGCGAGTCTGGAGCACAGGGGGCTCCAGATTTCTGGCTGAAGGAAGAGGATGGGCACCTGAGTGGACGGACGGCTCGAAGGGAAGGAACATGAAACTGGAGAATCAGGACTGAAAACGCGTCTCCTCCACCCTCTTAGGTTCAGGGCCTGGGGCGCGCAAATTCAGCGGGCAGAAGGAAGCTCAGCCGGCAGGAGAAGAACCGAGTTCCCCTGTACAGCTTGGCGCCCCTGGGAAAACTCCGAGGTGAGCAACGGAAAGGTGTGGTTAGGACCCGGGGCCGGGAGAGCCCACTCCAGAGGAAAGCAAGGGGAAACCCAGGTCCGTTTGGAAAGATAAATGAGTTTTCAGGACAACCAGGAGATAAGAAGGTGCGATGTCTTTGTCTGCCCAGGTCCGAGTGATGTCCGGCCCCATCCAGGTCCTCGAGGGACCAGGAGGGGAGAGATCGGGGGCGGGGGGGGGGGGCAGGTGGCTTTCACTGCATTTTTAGTTCTAGGGGGAGGCCCCTGCTTAGAGAGGAATTTATAGCAGACTTATTTCCCTGAAGTTGCTGGTTTTGCACAGATAAGGGAAACTGCAAAAGAGGCTTTTTTCTTTTCTTTTTTTTTTTTTTTTGTTGCAGCTATTGAGTGTCAACTGTAGCCTGCTTAAAACACATTCGATGCCTAGGCTGCAGGTTTGATCTGTAGTCAGGGGGCATATGGGAGGCAACGGATCGATGTTCCTCTCTCTGTAAAAATCAATAAAAGCAAAATAGGAGCGAGGCTCTGAGTCAGACTGCCACACGGATGGACCACGAACACGGCGTGCTCTGTGAGAGACGCCAGGCAGCTGAGGACACACGCTGTGTGATGTTCCTTGACTGGAACCGGGCAGCATCCGAAAGCAGATTCCTGGTTGCCAGGGGTCTGGCGGAGGGAGAAACGAGGAGCAACTTTTCCTGGGGACCGGGACTCCTTCGGGGGGATGAGAGATGGCTTGGGACAGGCCATGCTCAGGCACGGGGCCTCGTGTCCTCTGAAGGGGTGGAGGCTCGGGGAGGAGAGTTTCACTTCGGTAATTGTGTAAAGGTCATGTCACGCCCGAGGGCTGTCACGCCCACGCAGATGCGCTCATGTCCTAAGGAAGCGGCTGGAAAAGTGCCACAGGGACAACACAGAACGCAGGTCAAGAGCGGCTGTGTCACGGGCTCTGCCGGCCTGTCCCCTGGCGTGTGTCATCGGGCCACCTCGTGGTCCCCACGCGCCCGTGTGGGGGCGTCCTGGCCCAGCGCGGCGTTGGCTTCCAAAGCTCAGGGCCACTGCACTGAGGTCACCTGACCCCAGAAACGTCCTGGAAAAGGAGCGTCGCTCCTTGGGTGCACGGTGGCCCTGCTCTGTCTCCCTCCCCGCCTGCAGCTCCCGCCCTCAGCCCGCTGCCACGCAAACGAGGAACTGAGACGGGTCGTGGGCACAGCCGCCGTCACATTCCCTGAGCTGTGGGGCGGCCTTTCAGGAAATTATGTGCACTTTCTCTGGAGGGAAGCACAGGGACTTCCCGCCAGGCCACCTGTCCCCCCCACAGCTGGCGCGGGGACTTCTGGCTCAGGGAGCGGGGCTTGTCCCTGCCGGCGAACCCGTCTGGATACGCTGTGACTACATCCATCACCACCACGGTGCTGGGGACACATGCGTGCATCACACGGGACTGAGTGCACAGGACGCCCTGGGCGTGGGGCACACGGTGGGTTCCGACACACACACATGATCAGCTGGACCCCCCGTGATCACACGCAGCAGTTCCCCTGCCCTGAAATCCTCTGCCTCCCCAATTCGCCCCTGCCTCCTGCCCAGTGCTTTTCGGCAGCCACGGCTTTGCCTGTTTCCTGTGCCACTTTGCCTTTCCCAGAGTGTCCTGAGCTTGCCAGGTAACCTTGTCAGCCGGGCTCCTTTCTCTCGGTCACGTATGCAATTCAGTGTCCTCCACGTCTGTTCACGAATGCATAGCTTTGTGTTTTTTTAGCACTGGATAGGATTCTTTTGTCTGGATGGATAGGAGTGGATAGTTGTTTTTTAAACTCAGTTCCTGGATCCTCATTTTCAGAGATGTTACCGCAATGGTCCAGTGGCCGTCTCTGCATTCAGGGGGACCGTGGTGTCCAGGGGGGACGGGACCCAGGCCACCAGGGACAGCTGTGGTGGGAGTAGCTCGGTGGGAGCTGCGTCCCGTGCACCAAAACTTATAAGTTTCACCCCCTGCAGGGCGCATATCGAGCTTGAGGGTTCAATGCCCGGTCTGGGCACGTCTGGGGGGCAACTGATCCATGACTGTCTCTCACATCGATGTTTCCTTCTGCCCCTTGGGAACTACCCTCACCTCCCACCCCCGCTGAGATAGTAAACTGAATCTGTGACCTTGGTAACCACCCTTTGAGCTCCGCCTCCTTGCCCAGAGAGGTTGGGCTGAAGCCCCCTGCAGCCCAGCGGGCGGGCTTTGTGTCTCCTGGTCAGCCCGCGCGGTCCTGGGCCGTGCCGCCCAACGGCAGCCTGTCTCAGCCTCCTTCCAAACGCCACCTGGGGGCCACCAAGTGGCTGAGCAGGGACTGAGCAAATGCCCTTGGGGGACGGTGACTCACTGACTCTTAGTTTCACGGGGACACCTGTGGGCTTCGTCCAGCCTGGAGGCTGAGCAACTGGATAGCCCCAACTCCGCTGGGGAGACGAACCCCGACTTTGCGTTTCAAGATCGTGCCTGCTGATGTGCCACAAAGTGGAAAATGCGGGCCCTAATGGAGACCATTCCTGCGCGCATTTCCTCCCCCGCCCCGAATGCCAGGGATGCGGGCTGCGGTCTCACTTCCCCGGACTGGACCACGGACTTCTGCTGGGGGATGCTGAGCAGCCGCGTTCTGGACTTTCCCGGTTTCAAGCCTGCTCTTGGTATTATTATTTTTTTTAACAGGCAAACGAAGCACTCTGTGACATTCTGCCCCCACGCTTTGTCCTGAAACAGCGTGGACTTTCCTGTCGCAGGGGAGGGTGACACAATGCCACCGAATGGCCTGCAGACGGACGTGGCGGCGGCGTGATCATCCGCCCACGGAGATCGTGAAGCTCCCGTGAGACTGAGTCTCGGCAGCCACGCCGAGCACAAGGAATCTAGGGAGGCTGGGGGAGCGGTGGATGCCAAGGGGCCACCCCAGAAACCCGACAAGCTCGGGGGGTCTGCGTGGCAGCCTTGCACACTCAGGCACCGCACCCGGGGAGACCACGCATCCCTCACTGTGACCGTCATTGTTGACCGTTAAGGGTCCGGTGCCCACCTGTGCACAAGAAGCGTGGGCCTGGCATTTTACCTTGTCTCCAATCCCAGAGGCTCCCCGGCTTTGCTTTCTCCGGCCTCCCTCCTTGATCAGCCGTGGACTAACGCTTACCCCTCCTCTTCTGATTGCAATCTATACGTTTGGCTTCTGGGCAATGCTCCTCACTTTTGCTCCGAGCAACGCATAAAAATTCTGACGGCTGGGGCATTTCTAATATTGCCAGCGTCAAAGATGTGGATGTTAAAATGTACCCTGAAGACAGCCCCGGCCGGGCTGAGGGGCTCAGGGGGCTGAGCGCGGACCTGGGAACCAGAGGGGAGCTGGCGCCCAGTCTCTCCTGGCCAAGGACGGTCCTGAGTTCTGTGATGTCAAGACGCTGAGTCAGCCTGAGCCCCTTTTGGGGAGGGAGCCCGGCTACTTCTCAGAGGGAGCTGCTGACCCCTAGTGACCAAAGTTCTGTGTGAAGCACAGGGAGAAAGCAGTGTGCACGGCTGGCTTGTCCTAAGCTCCGCCCCACAGGATGAGGGACAAGGGACCCTGAGGGACCATGGCCGGGCCACGTGTCCCAGCTACTCTGGCCAGTGGCCCCGCATGAGCTTCATTGTGCCCTACCCCCCAAAAAAAGTTAAAATGTGAACCCTAGTCCCCTCAGTTCAATGTTGTCTGGACACAGGGACTTTGCAGGTGGGACAAGGGAAGGATCTGAGAGGAGGTCGTCCTGGGTCAGGGTGGCCCTGTGTCCAATGACGGTGTCCTGAGAACAGACAGAAGAGGAGATGCAGACACGGAGGAGAAGCCACGTGGAGACGGAGGCAGAGACGGGAGGGACGCAGCCACCAGCCCAGGGACGCCTGGAGCCCCCAGAGCTGGAAGAGGCGGGAAGGCCCCTCCCTGGAGCCTGTGGAGGGAGCCCTGGGACCCCCGGACCTCAGACGTCCAGTCTACAGGACGAGGGAGGGTGGGTTTATGTTGCGTGAAGCCCCTGGTTGGTGGTCCTCTGTTACAGCCTCCTGCAGTGACCGTGGGTAGGGTGTGGCTCAGAAAGCAACAAGTATGAAATCCCCCAGAAACTCCTAAAACGACCCAGCTCAGAAATCAACTCTGCCCATCAGGGACAGCCACGGCGTGTGGCCGGCAGGTGGCCACGGACCCCCAAGGATGGAGCTGCTTGGCCTGATTCAGCTCTCCAGGTAAATAAGACAGCAGCCCACCCCTGTCCTTCCAGAAGGCACTGAAGAGAAAGTGCGGGCAGGGAGGGCCTGAGCGAGGCGCCCCCAGCATCTGAGCCGTCCCACGTTTGGGGTGAGGCGTGCGGTGGCAGGGAGCAAATTCCCTCCGTGGTCGGCAGCCGGAGGCTGCAGCCCAGCAGACAAGCCTGTGCCTCCATTGGTTCCTTAGAGGGACCGCGGTGACACTGGGTGACAGATGTCCCCGAATTAGCGTTCTGCTAACCAAATCTCACACCCGACAAATCCGGTTTCCAAATAAGGTCTCTTTCACGGTAGGAGGGGTTCAAAGTTCAGCATTTTGGAGGGGAAGGAACACAAACTCGAACCACGTGTGGACACCGGCCAGCGCAGTTGGGGCACAGAGGGGTTCCGTGTACCCACTGGCTCAGCCTGTCCCCTCCCAGGGGCTGGAGGGTCCTGCGGGGGGACCTACCAGGGACCCTCCGCTCTTGAACTGAAGTTTTGGTCGCTAGGGGTCAGTAGCGCCCTCTGAAACGCCCGTGCAGAGTCCGCTCCGTGAAAGAGAAACTTTGAGAGCTTCCCTTTGGGCAGCTTGGCGGGAAAGAGGGCACAGAATTGCAAGCAGCGTTGGTGTCACAGGTACACACGCGTGTCGCCACCGAGCCCCTTACACACTTTTAACATGGGTGGTTTACGGACGTCACTACGTGTCATAGAAGTCCCCACACAGCCCTGGCTGGTGTAGCTCAGTGGATTGAGCGCGGGCTGGGAACCAGAGGGTCCCGGTTCGATTCCCAGTCGGGGCACATGCCTGGGTTGCGGGCCAGGTCCCCGTGAGGGCCATGTGAGAGGCAACCATACATTGCTGTTTCTCTCCCTCTCTTTCTCCCTCTCTTCCCCTCTCTCTAAAAATAAATAAAAATAAAACCTTAAAAAAAAAAAGTCCCCACACAGCGGAGCAGCCACTTCTGCCGTTTTGATGGAAGGGATCCCCCACCACCCCTCGGCAGTAACAAGGGTTATTCTTCCCTTTCCGGATGAAGAGACAAAGGGTCAGAGTGGACCTCCTGCTTGCTGAGATCGCCGTGTCCCTCGTGGTGGGATTAAGACTTAAGCAGATGGGGGCCGAGACAAGCCACATCCCTCCCTCCTCACCTGTCCTCCAGGTCTCCAACCGCCCCCCCCACCCCCTCTGCTTCTCTCCCAGGTGCCTTGTCGGTGAGGCAGCTACCTGGCCGTGGTTCACAGAAGCAGAAGAAATAGAGACGCTGGGGTTTCTGAGCTGTGATTTCAACCACTACCACTGTCCTCACACCACGGCGAACTCGACTGTTGCGGGGGGCAGGTAAGGAGGGTCCTGAACACAACCCACACCCCCTCTGACCAGGCACCCATTTCTCACCTTGCTCTGCCTGCTGCTCCCCCGTCAGAGCTGCCCCCCCACCCCGCCCCGCCCCGCACTCAATAATCAGCAGGGCGCCCAGCCATCCGCTCCCGCTTTCCACCCCATGGACGACCCAGTGCACAGATAAAGGGGTGTGTGCCAACGTCTGCTCTGGGCTTGGGGGGCAGAGGCAATGGTGTCCCGTGCAGCCAGGGTGGGGGGTGGGGGGCACCCCAGGTGGAATGAATACACGGTGCTCAATGGAGTCTGCACTTCAGGTCGCAAGGAAGCCTGTTTGCTGCCCATAGCCCTGCGCCTCGCAAAAGAGTTTTTTAAGACAGAAGTGGAGTCACAGTGGATCTGAACATCAAGTCACGGGCATCTCGTGTTTCTCGTCATGGAATGGCACACGCCTGTACCTGTGACACGCCACGTCCAGCCACCCTGCTGCCGCAAGCAGCTGTCCCCGCGGTGGAAGGAGGGCCAGGGCCTCGGGACAGGCGTGTCCCGCACAATTCAGACAAGAAAGGGAGGAGGAGGTAGTCTTGGAAACGCTCAGGAATTCCCAGCTGGGTCCCCGCCAGCAGGGACTTCTCACTTTCTTGGAAAAGAGTTTCCCCGTTTTGGGGAAGTGGGACTTCCAACGCACGAGGCTCTGGGTGCTGAGCGTGAATCTCAGGGCCCGAGGCTGTGGTTCCTGGCACCGTCGGCGGGTCCCCACGCACGGACCACGGGGACGGGGGTGGGGGATATTTTCTGGATGGAGTCACTCGGACCAAACCGCACAAGTTCAGCCCCACCAAGCGGCCAAGCGGCTGCACGGGGAGCTTTGCCTTTGCAGAGAAGCAGGAACTCAAAGTGTCCTTAGGGAGATCCCATGGCTGATGCTCCCTAAGTGATTTCTCAGGACTAGCGGATCAAAGGTTCACCTGTCCGTGATGATGTGCAATCTCTTCTTATCCTGTTGCCGCTTTTCAATGGGTTTTCATAACACTGAGGGCGTGCAAATGCTCCCATACTTCTTTGTAGGCACCTCGGGGCACAGCCTGCAGCCGACCCTATTCCTGCCTTTTATTTTTTTCCCTCTGAAACACATTGCAGAGCTCCTTCTACACCCGGCAGCAGAGGGGACCCGTTTAATTCAACAGTTCTATCCTAGGCCGTGTGTAAATGGCAACAAATGGCTAAGGTCCCATGTGCTTGTAGACTTCCAAACGGTTGCGACTGTTCCTTTGTTTGTTTGCTTCGATCACGGCCAGCGAGTAGCAGACGACGTCTCCAAGCACAGAACCTTGGGGGTAAGTCAGGGGCAGCTTGTGCTGTGCTACGAGACATAGAGACATGTATTGAAGAAGATACAAATATAAGAAATGCTGTCCGCCCAGCTGGTGTAGCTCAGTGGATTGAGCGCAGGCTGGGAACCAGAGGGTCCCGGTTCGATTCCCAGTCGGGGCACATGCCTGGGTTGCAGGCCGGGTCCCCGGTGAGGGCCCTGTGAGAGGCAACCATACATTGCTGTTTCTCTCCCTCTCTGTCTCCCTCCCTTCTCCTCTCTCTAAAAATAAATAAATAAAATCTTAAAAAAAAAAAAAAAAAGAAATGCTGTCCATAGGACAAGGACGCCTCCGTCCCCTTCCAAGGAGGCGCCTGGGGACCTCACGGAGTTCTCCCAGTCGCCATCAGCTGCCCCGTTGTATCTTTTCTTTCTTTTTCCGTTGTATCTTTCTGAATCTCATCGATGGTCTGCAATCTCTTGCTTTTCAAATGTGATTTGAGTTTTGGGAAAAGCCAGAAGTCTCAGGCCACCGAGTCTGGGCTCTAGCGGGGGCTGAGTCACCCGGGTGATTGGATGTTTTGCCAAGAAACTCTGCCCCAGACGTGATGCGTGAGCAGGCGCCTTGTCGTGATGAAGCTGCCCATCACCAGTTGCCCAGAGCTGCGGCCTTCTGAGTCATCCCAATAGTTTCCGTGGAGGAATGTTTGAGCTTCATGCAAAATTGGATGCAGATTTGTTGCTCTGCTTGCTCAGTCATTTTGAATGTGACGGCCACACAGCACACACGCTCACTCAACAGCATCTACCGCCCCCACTGACTAGTACAGTGAAGTCGTCACTGTTCACACGTGTGCATTCCAGTCCTCTCTCCTCGGCTGCCAGGTCACATCCGTGTCACACAAACCACTCTCGTTATGTTAACAATGGCTGGACTCTTTCTGGAAAGACCTGGGACACGTATGTGTAAAATATCTGTACGTCCTATGGATGCATTTGAAGTGCGTCATCCACGCCAGGCAAAGCAGCTGCCTTTGCACACCAAGACACATGTGCGTGTGCCCGTGACACCAGACTGGGCGCTCCCGGCGAGCGCAGCCTGATTCCCAAAGCGCAGGGTATTAAGGACGAAGTTTTTGAGCTGGTTTGGCAGTGTCCAGAATCGGTTCTCTGATCAGATTGGAAGGCAGTCGTGACTCCTTCTGGGAGTGACAGCCACATGGATAGTCCTCAGGGTGCTGTGAAGAGAGAGATGTCCCATTGCAACCTCGAATACTTCTGATCTAATTTAGAGAGAGCGCCTCCTCCAGGCAGCCTTCAGGCTTCAGCTGCGACCTGAGTTGTCCCCTGGGTGGTCAGCCTGCTGTCCCCCTGGCAGGTTTGGGACGGGCCAGCCCCCACGGCCCTGTGAGCCGAGTCCTTAAAATGTCCTCTTCTCTCTCTCCCCGCACCCACACGCCACGGGCTCTGTGTCTCGGGAGAAGTCTGACAAACACAGATTTTGTGCCAGCATTGTGGTGGGAGACCTTGGCCCAGAGGGTGGGGTAAGGGAGTCAGCAAGTAAGAGCTTTGGCACTTAGTTCATTTGTGTGTGTAGAATCATGCGTCAGGTTTTCACAATCTCCATCATCATCCTCACCATCATCATCATCACCACCACCACCACCACCATCATCACCACCATCATCCTCATCATCACCATCATCACCAGACTGTGCCCCTCGCCCTACCCCCTTTGCTGGCTCCTCCTTCTCCTCCAACTCAACACCCAGCTTCCGGTCATAATTCCATCCTGGGCATTCCGCCTGCCCCGGGCCGCCCACAGCGGTCTCCCCCTGTCCGGCTGTCCTTCCGCTCCTCAGCACTAAGAGACGGCTCATGAAGGGAGTCTGCAGCCGCCACGCCGACGTGGTCATCGGTGTGAGGACGAGCCAGGCCAGCGCTGGCTCGTGGCCACCCGCAGCCACACCTGCCCACTCACGAAAAAGACGCTCGGCCCAGCCGAGGGCTGCCCATGACCGCCCGCTTCTCCTTTCCCTCGGGAGGAAGTTAGCACATCCTGTGTGGCAACATCCAGTTCTGGGCTTGTGCCCCGTCCTCCTGTGAGTCTCTGCTGAGCCTCTTCTAAGTGCAGGCCCCGCCAGCCCCCCATGACCCGCTCTGGTAGGTGCCCACACCCGGGGCGCTAAGGAAAGACCCAGTGAAGCAAATCCCACAGAACCGGCCCAAGTCCCAAAGGTCGCAAGCAGGTGTGCATTCCCGAAGCCAAGAACACTCAGCGTGGTGTCCACTCTGAGGCCCCTTGTGAGTCTGGGAACTTCTTGGGAGGGTCCACGTCCCTGTCCAAGGCTTTGATGACGTGGCCCCGCTGAAGACACGTGCCCACTCAGAGCAGAGCTAGCCGGGGTGCCGGTCCCTCTTTGGAACGCGACCCTCGCTCGGTTGCTCCTGAAACGGAGGCCTCTGTTTGAGGAACACACAGCCCGACGGGCGTGCTCTGTCCGGTCCCCTTTCCTCTCTGCGGTCATCAGAGGGTTAAAGGCAACTGCGCTCTTGCAGGCACCTCGGGGCCGCGCACAGCACCCGCGTACGAAACAGAAATGAGGAAGAACCGCGAGAAAAAGCGGAGGTCATGGATGGAACACGCCAGAAGCTCTTGAGTGTCGAGCTGACATCTCCTGAGTGCCATCGCTGTGGGCAACTTGCGGGCCCTCGCGGCATGCGCCGGGGCGGGCGCGTCGGGAGACCGAGCCCCTGAAGGCGGTTTGATGGGGGACAGCCTGGCGGCGGAGGGTAAGCCGGTGCCCCCTTCTGTGGGCGTTGAATACGTTGTCACTGCTGAAGGCTTCTCGGTTGCGGCTGCTGCTGGGTCAGGGTCGTGCTCCAGGCCCGTGGAGGGCTCAGGCTGAGGCCCGGGGGCGGGCAGATGAGGGGCGCCCATGGAAGAAGGAAAGAGGGTCAGGGAGTCTGATACCTGCACCGGCAGCTGCCTGACTTCCCTGGGGAACTTGGCCTGCCCCCAGGTGCTCGGAAAAATCTGGAAGCAGCGGCACGTCTGTCACCCGCAGGGCGAACGGAGGTGTCTGCCTGTCAGGAGACCGTTGACTGGCAGCCACGTTGTCTCAAAGTCCCCACGACCAAGCTGAGCCGCTGGCCTAGCAGAGTGGGAACTGCCCCGTGGGGGACCACAGGGGGGACCACAGGGGGACCACGTGGTGGCAGGACATGGTCCAGGCTGCGGGGAGCTCGAAACCCAAGCTCGTCCGAGCGTCCTGCCCAAGGGACACCAGGTTCGGAGGAGGAGGTCAGAGGCCGCCCCTCCCGGCGGCCACCTCCAGACAGCTGACATCTAGGTCAGGGAGGAGGGCAACGGCGTGCCCACGGCCCACGGCACAGAAAGTGGGTAGGGAGCCCATGCCCAACACCCAAATGTGGACCGAGTTTCCGCTCATCCGAAACGCCCGCACGTGTCCGCCCAAAGCCCCGGGGACCCAAGGCAGGCGGTTGCCAGAGGGGCTGAGGGACGGGGACAGGGGTGACGGGTCTCCTTTTGGGGGACGAAAGAGCTCTGGAAGCAGAGAGAGACGCGGGATTTACAGCAAAATGACGAGAGATCGGTGCGACGTCCCTGAGCTTCGGGGTTTGGGGACGCCTGTGGTGGGGACGGCAGGGCGTGCCTCGTGAAAGCCGTACAAGGGACAGACAAGGGACAGTGAGGCCGGTGCTCGGAGGGGAGACCCCGGCTGCTTCGGGGCCGGGTCTGAGCCGTCCTGGACGGGAGGGCGGTCCACGCTCTTTTCCCGTGTTGTCACCGCCCGTGCGTTTAAAACTGAAACCGTGGACTAGATTTCTCGGGAACAGTTTTGTGACTTGGGTTTTTTTTTTTTTTGTAACGGAGGTTTAGAGAACTTCACAGGGTTTCCCAACTGTGGCGAAAGGGCTTGTGGGCTTTAGAAGAAGCAGGGGGGAACTTGACTTTAAGAGCTTGGATGCAGGTATCGCTTCCGTCCAGCGGTGACTTCCCTCCTGGACGCACATCGCTGTGGGGGCTCAGAGCCGGCGTCTCTTCCCTCCGGTGGGGGCGCGGACGCGGGGGTGACAGTGGCAGGATCTGGGACAGGAGACGTGGCTACAGCCACGGAGACCTGACACGTCCCAGCCTCCGTCCCTACCCCACCCGTCCCTGTCCTCACTAAGCACAGCTCCGCTGCAAGGGGCTGGGCAGACGCCCGGCGCTACTAGAAGCCAGGGGGCCGCCGTCACTGTGGTCACTAGACCAAGGGGGGATCCTTCCCTGCAGCCCCCGCCCCAAGGCAGAGAGCCCCCCAACACCTGCAGGGAGGCTGGGGTAGGCGGGGCCAGCTTGCAGGTGGAGGGAGCAGGTGCCGCCCCATCTCCTCACGCGGGGACTTGCCTGGGAGACTCCGCCGGGGTGTCGGGGGCGGCAGTTTCCCGTTGAGGAGAAAGGAAGGCACCCTGTGCAGGGCTCAGGCAGCTTGGGAGGGGCGGGGCGGAGGCTGGGCGGCGCCCCCAGGTGCTCCCCGGCCCAAGGGCGCACACCTGGGGTGGGGAGCGGGCGGGGCTGCCCTCGGCGGGCGCAGCCGGGGGTCGGTGGTCAGACGCCAGGGCTCGCAAGGCCTGTTGCATCTCCTCGAGCCGGCAGACGCTTCAGGAGACGTGGAAGGTAGCGGCACAGGCGGGTCAGTGGGCAGACAGTGGACATTTCAACGTTTCACCAAACGGGCAAAGTTCAAGCTTGGGGTTGCCGGGGAGTCCCAGAGAGATGGTTCGGGGTGCAGGGGGATGGGTGGCCGGGGTGGGATGGGGTGAGGCCCACCTGCACAGGTGTCTGAGCTGATGGAGAGGGACCGGGGAAGCCCCCCCGGGTGACACGGAGACAGGGCAGTCAGCCGGGAGTGGAATCCGGGCAGAATGGGGCCAACCGGGGGGTTCAGCGGGGCGGCGAGTTGGGAGGGGCCTTGACAGACGCTGGGGGAGCCCCGTGGGGGGGGGCAGCGGCCAAACACTGGACGGGGAGGCAGAGCTGTGTCCTCAGCCGGGGCTTCGGCCGCGTGGGGGGTTGAGCAGAGAGAGAAAGAGCGTCTGTGGAGAGAGGAAGCAGTGACGAGGATGAGCGGGACCAGGGGCCGCTGTGGTGGGCGTGGTGGCTGGCCGGGGCCCCGGAAGGACACGCTGGACAGGACTGGACGGCAGGGAATTGATTATGGAAATGCCTGCAGTGGAGGGAGGGAGGGAAGAAATTAGTGGTCATTGGTCACAACGGCCCCTGCAAAGCTAACCTACCAGGAAAACGGGTGCACCATGTAGACCGATAAGAGTCCACAAACCCAAACACGTCACCGAAAACACAGGCCGTGTGCCCGAAAACACGGAGAGGAACCTCAGAGGAAACACAGCTCAGCAAACGTCCGCCATCATCGGGGCCACAGAGGGTGAGGGCTGAGCCCGGGGTCCCCGAGCGGGGGGCCGGGGAGAAAAATACTCGGGGTGCCCAAACGCAGCACGCATCAGAGCAGCCACGAGCGAAGGTCCCAGCCAGCAAACACACCCTCGGGGACCCTGGCAGGTGGGGACCCTGCGCGCGGCAGGTGGACCCGCAGACGCCGGCCGAGCCCCGTCTGAGCTCCGTGTGCGCTCCGCGGACTGAGCCCAGCACTTCGCTTCCGAACTTCACCTTTTTCGATCATTTTCAATAGACTGGTGTTTCCACCTTTTT